>CM049806.1:8172729-8439116 GCA_027422405.1 Ptychobarbus kaznakovi
AAATTGGTTCCTAAACAGTCCCCATCCAACTCACAAAAAGCAATTCTGTTAAGACAAAAAAAATTAATAAAACATAAAACAGGTGGATAAATGCCATAGATGTTAATCAAAGGAGAGCTTTTATTATTAGTATTATCATCATCATCATCATCATCATCATTATTATTATTATTATTAGAGTATGTCAGCAACCACATAAAAATGCACCATACAAATAAATACATATATGCATTCAGGTATGATTTTAAATATTTTTCAAAATATACAAAAGCACAGCTAAAACATATTGCTCATAAAGATGTTTAAATATATTTACATAAACATTTTGTATTTTTTTATTTTTTATTTTAGTTATGACAAAATGTTATCTAAATATTTTTTATTTTGAAAAGGGTATTTACTTATTTATTTATTTATTTATTGTTTGTTTGTCTGTCCATCCATCCATCCATCCGTATTTTAAATGTTTAAATGTTATTGCCTCTTCAAATACATTTTGTATTATATTCTTGCATTTAAAGGTTTATAAATATCTGAAATAATGACGTAAGCACAAATGTCAGGGCATGTCAAACATGTCGAGGATACAAATTAAATGAAATCAAATAAACACCATATATTTGACATTTTGATTATAATATATTTTTCTAATATTTTGAATAGTTTGGTAATATATCATACTGTATAATACCTATTTGGTACAATATATATATATATATATATATTCTCACTTTATGTGAAAAAAATATTAAGCACTGCTTGCAATGGCCTTTGCAACCATACAAACAACCTGACATTCAGATGGCAACTTTTGCCATATGGGAAACTGTAAAAATATGTAATGCCCCAAATTTCTGTCATTTAATACAGTTTTATCTGTTAGGCTGACAGCATCAATATCACCAAGTCTTCTTATGATAGGCATTAATTTGTATCCACAAAACATAATATAAATATAAAAATAAATATATTTTTCTAATATTTTGAATAGTTTGGTAATATATCATCTGTATAAACCTATTTGTACAATAGATTATAATATATATATAATATTTTATAAATTTTCATTTTATGTGAAAAAAAATATTAAGCAAAGCACTGCTTTGCATGGCCATGCAACTTATACAGAACATCCTTATATTCCGATGGCAACTTATGCATATGGGAAAATGTAAAAATATTGTAATGCCCCAAATTTCTGTCATTTACAGTTTTAAATCTGTTAGGCTGACAGCATCAATATCACCAAGTCTTCTTATGATAGGCATTAATTTGTAATCACAAAACATATATATAATATAAAAATTATATGTATATTTCCTATTTTGAATAGGTAATATATATATGTATAATACCTATTTGGTACAATATATATATATATATATATTATATATATTCTCACTTTATGTGAAAAAAAGTATTAAGCAACTGCTTGGCAATGGCCTTGCAACCATACAGAACAACCTGACATTCTGATGGCAACTTTTGCACATGGGAATATGTAAAAATATTGTAATGCCCCAAATTTCTGTCATTTACAGTTTTATCTGTTAGGCTGACAGCATCAATATCACCAAGTCTTCTTATGATAGGCATTAATTTGTATCACAAAACAAGACAGGATGCATTCAGTGTTCATCATTAATGAGAAGATGTTATCCAGCCAGTGAAAAGAAAAACGTATGCCCCATTATAAACAAAATGAGCCACTCGGCCGTGTTGGCCTCATTCTCTACTCTTTCAACTACTGCATGTCTTCATAACGTGCTCTCTCCAGTTTCATAACAGAGGATTTTCTCTTCCGCAACTGACTGTACAAATCCAGCCATTTATACTGTCATCATTCTTTTTCCACTCGGTCAGTTTTACAAGACAACATAAGGAACACTGGGCCAGTCCACCTGCAAAATTACACAAATGAAGGAGAGAGAGGCAGGAACAATGAAAAAATGCAGAATGTGAGCCGGGGCCGGGCCACAGGTGTTTCTTTGTTAAAACTTATTAGCGATGGAACAACTGATAACTAAGGTCACATTGCAGATCTACAGTCAAGAGAAGTGTTAATGCATATATCATGTGATGCACTGTTATTGTTTTTGTTAATATTTTCTATTAGTTGCCTGTGTTGCAGCTCTGACAGGACGCTTCCTACTTAGGTTAGTATGACAGTGGTGTCCTATATAAATCGCCAGGGCGGTCTTTCCTCGAAGGGCCTCTTTATTCTAGCAGAGCGCCTCTTGAGGTGGGCTCAGCTCAACTTGTGTTCGCTGAGAGCAACGCATGTGCCGGGCAAACTGAACCTGGGAGCAGACATGCTATCTCTGAGAAATGTCCCCTCAGACGAGTGGACGCTCCACCCAAAAACGGTTCTGGAATTCTGGGGAATCTTCGGCAGGTGAGAGGTCGATCTCTTCACCTCAGAAGACAACACTAATTGCCAAACTTATTTTTGAAGGACAGGGATGCGTTGGCCCACGACTGGCCCAACCTCCTCCTTTATGCTTTCCCCCCAATCGCCCTGATCCCACAGGTAATCAGGAAAATCAGGGAACAGAAGCACAGAGTTCTGTTAGTGGCCCCGCTCTGAAGAAACCAGCACTGGTTCGCAGAGCTATCTCCACTGCTCACTGCAGCCCCATGGCCAATTTCCCTGAGATGAGACCTCCTCTCTCAGGCGAATGGAACGATTTGGCACCCCCAGCCCGAGCTATGGGCTCTACATCTTTGGCCTCTCGATGGGAGCCTTCAGTCCTTCCCGAGAGTGTGCTAAATACTATTTCTCAGGCTAGAGCACCGTCTACGAGACACCTCTATGCCCTAAAGTGGTCTGTCTTCTCCGCCTGGTGTACAACACGCGACGCAGACCCAGTTTTATGTGACATATCGCTGATATTGTCCTTCCTGCTGGAGCTGTTGGAAAAGGGTCGCTCCCCTTCCACGCTCAAGGACTATGTAGCAGCTATAGCAGCCTCACGCGCTCCTATAGATGGCCAATCAGTGGGCAGGAACGACCTGGTTGTTCGCTTTTTGAAGGGGTCTAGGAGGCTCAATCCGCCCTGCCCTGTTACTGTCCCTACATGGGATCTGCCCACAGTGTTGGCAAGTGTTTTAAGTGGGTTTTTTTGCCTTTTGAGCGCTGGTGGCCTTCGTCCCCTGACACTAAAGGCAGCTCTGCTACTAGCGCTAGCATCGGTAAAGCGTATGGGAAATCTGCAGGCGTTATCAGTCAGCCCCTCTTGCCTCGAATTTGGGCCTAAGGATTCTAAGATCATCCTGAAACCAAGGCATGGCTACATACCTAAAGTTGCTCTCGACTCCATTCAGAGCACAGGTGATAACTCTTTTAGCACTTCTTCCTTCGGAGCAAAACCAAGAGTTGAATCTACTCTGCCCTGTTGGGGCATTGATCATTTATATTGAGCGTTCCGCCCCTTTTAGGCAGTTGGAACAGCCCTTTGTACGCTTCAGCGGCCGCACCAAAGGGTCTCCGGTCACGAAGCAGAGACTGTCCAGATGGATAATTTACGCTATTACGCTAGCATACTCTTCTTTGAGCCAAAAAAGGCCCATGGGAGTAAGAGCCCACTCGACTAGAGGCATCACCTCATCCTGGGCATGATCTAGCTGTGTGTCCATTGCAGATATATGTGCGGCGGCCAGCTGGGCCTCACCGTCCACATTTGCCAGGTTTTATAATCTGGAAACGGGCTCACTCTTGTCATAATGACAAACCAGTATGGGCGTTCGCCTTATTCTAGTACGCTCTTTGCCCTCAATAGAGCTTTGAGGCTGTACAGACTTATTTTGTGACGATTACTCAAGGCCAGACTGACCTCTATGAGTTTGTTCCTATTGCCTCGTGCAGGGCTTCCCTGCACAATACTTGGTCCCTCTGGGCCCCTCTTTGGTGCCTAAGGTAAGTTCAAGTGTTAGTCGTTCCCCTAGCATAGACATGGCGGGATTATACTTGTTCCCCTAGCGCCTTTAAACAAGATGCTCTACGATGTGTAGTATCAATAGGGAACGTACTCGGTTACTAACATAACCTCGGTTCCCTGAGATACGGAACGAGCAACTGCATGACTCAGTCGTCGCTTCAGTCGAAGTAACCTGAGGAGCCTATGGCGAATGCCCGCATTATACAGCAAGATGCCCCAGCCCATCCTGGCGGGCTTCCCAGCCATAGGCTTGTGCAGCTCCGCTTTAAACAAGACGCAGTACTAGTTCCGTATCTCAGGGAGCCGAGGTCCCGTTAGTAACTGTGTACGTTTCTTAATGAATCCGCGTTTTGAACAAATCAAGTGAGCCAATGATTCAAAAATCCATTCATAAAGAGAGCCATTTACTGAATTCCTGAATGAATCGTCTGTTTGAACAAATCGAATGAAGACATATACCGCCACCTACTGGCAGATTTAGTTTCTAATTTAGAGTATAATTTCATTTATTAATAAATAAATAAACATTAACGTGAGAGTTCTCCCAAAATAAAAATTAAAAATAAATAAATTATTTAATTTACCCTCATGTTGTTTCAAACCTGAATGACTTACTTTCTTTTGCACAACTTAAAAGAAGGTATTTTGAATACTGTTGGTAACTAAGCTGTTTTGGTCACTAGTGACTTTCATTGCATGAACAAAAAATTCTGAAATGTTTCTCAAATTATCTTCTTCTATGTTCCACACTTTATGTTAGGCTATTGTAGCCTAAACTTTTAAAACAATAGGCTAATAGCTTTAAATTATCTTTTGAAGTTATTTTCACAGCCCTATTTAGTTTGTGATTAATTAGATGAATTAATCGCAGGACCCTATAATTAATTAGATTAAACATTTTAATTGACTGACAGTCCTACTATATAGCAAACATTGATTTTGTTTATTAGTTGAAGCTTCTTTAGTTTTTATTATTTAATTATCAACTATAAATATACTTAAATGAGAAATGTTTACTTGGCAACTAGCTGAAATAAAATAAGTTTTTTTATATATATATATATATTTTACTTAATTGTTTAGTTTTTTTTCCTAGAAACAAAATATTATAGCCTTAGCTTAAGTTTTAGTTGATAATAATAACTCTAACTGAATGAGCTTTGCTTTGTTTTGCTCTGTTTAGCTCTGAGTTACAGTTTTGGGGAATAACTGAATAAAAGTAACAAGTCTTCTAACATGCAGTGCCACATGAATTTCTATTAGGCCACTTTGACAAAATCCCATGTAATCCTGCAACAATAAATTGATCCATGCTGCTGCAGTATTACTGTCTCTAGTAGCACAGTCCATGATCCATGATCTTCTTAAACTCCAGGCTCTGACTAAAGAAGTCCTGCTTTTTTCAGAAAAGCAGCTCGACGTTGTGGTAATCGGATCATTTTTCCCCGTTAATCCATACGTGCAGTTCACATAATCGGCCTAATGATTTCATGCGGTTTGGATTACCTGTCAAAGACGAACTTCAAAGAAATGTTTGGATGTCAAGGACACTTTTTTTGCACTGACCTTTGAACCCTGCAGGTTAATGATGGCACTGCAGTGGACATGCGTTCCTCTCTGTGCTTTGAAAGCTTCAGGGAGAGAAACAATACTTCTCAAATGAAAATGATGTTTTCAAGTGTTTTCACTTTTATTTCAAGTGTTGAGAAATAAATGTAAAAAAGAAAGAAAAATAAAATAAATACAGAAACACCATACTGTCTACAAGAATAATTAGGCTCTCATATGATAATTTTTGCTACAATATTTTGCATAGCATGGCTAATAAGTAGTTGAACGTATTTATAACTAAAATGATTCTAATTTAAAATGTTTGTCTTTATTATATGCATCACAGATTATTTGTAGAAACAAATTAAATCTATTAGGTTTGTTGTTTTTAATTCGTTTATTTCAATGTGATCTTTAAACGCTCCACCAGAGGGTGCCAGAAGTGCAGGAAAAGAGCAGCCTTCATTTAAGTGATTCTGACAAAGGTCAAAGCATTATATATATATATGTACATAATCCGTAATTTATTAAAACTGATTGGATTGCTTACTATGCATGCAAATAATAATAATAATTATTATTATAATTATTAGTATTATTATTTTAAAAAGGTATAATGTACTTTATTAAAAATTAAATTATTTGTGTTTTACGG
Organism: Ptychobarbus kaznakovi; assembly: GCA_027422405.1. NCBI lineage: Eukaryota > Metazoa > Chordata > Actinopteri > Cypriniformes > Cyprinidae > Ptychobarbus > Ptychobarbus kaznakovi. The sequence goes on from CM049806.1 coordinate 8,178,874, forward strand.
TTAACAGACATATTCATAAAATTACAGATAACATTATGGATATTTATGGATTATCATGGATACAATTAACTTTTACCATACATTACCTTTTTCTAGAGTACTAACTCTAAAATAGGCCACCTCACAATAAGGTGCAAGTATAACAACAGCATTGGAATGCAAAATGTAGGTTTACAGTAAATATCTGGTTTTAATCATATGGGGCAAATTGTCACAGTGAGAACCTAGCATTAAATAGCCTGTAGGTTGTGACAAGCTGTCCTGGCATTTGTGAAGAAATACCTCCCACATGCTCTCCCAAAAAGCTAAAGAAAGGAATAAAATGTGAAAGGAGTGATATGTTAAATGTGTCTGCTGACAAATGTCCGAGCATCTAAAATAGAAGCCAATGGAAAATGAAAATGCTTCTCATTACTTCTGTTTTATGGAGTAAGTTGAAGAGACTGTTGACTTGAATAACAAACTGTTCAGACAGATGGATATAACAAACAGGATAAGTCATTTAAAGTCAGCCGAACTGGATTACAATTTTATTTCAGGAACACGATTTCCATGGTAAAATAAACAAAGAGAAAATGTCAATCAGAAAAAGTTTTTTTTTTTTATTTTTTTTTTTTATAGCAGATGATCCTGGTAGCTGAGTAATTTGGGTGATGTCATTAAAGAAACACATTTGCTCCTCCATCCCTGCCACTTTGGACCCTCTTCAGTTTGCCTATCGCCCAAATAGGTCTACTGATGACGCCATCTCTCATCTCTCAGGTGCACTGCACTCTCTCCCTCACACACATTGACAGAAAAAATGCAACTATGTAAGGCTGCTATTCATTGACTATAGCTCAGATTTAATACTATAGTTCCCACCAAGCTGGCTGTTAAACTCTCAGACCTTGGCATAACCTCTTCACTTTGTGACTGGATTCAAGACTTCCTCACTGCCAGACCACAAGTGGTGAAAGTCGGCCAGTTCACCTCAAACTCCATCACCCTGAACGTAGGAGCCCCACAGGGCTGTGTCCTGAGTCCCCTGCTCTACTCTCTATACACCCACGACTGCGTGTCCTCTCACAGCTCCACTTCCATCATTAAATTTGCTGATGATACTGTGGTTCTGGGCCTCATTAACAACAATGATGAGACCGCATACTTGGATGAGGTAGAGAGACTTACATCATGGTGCCAGGACAACTGTCTCTCTCTGAATGTGAGCAAAACTAAAGAGCTGATTGTGGACTTCAGGAAGAGACAGCAGCGGCCCTACACTCCTCTCATGATCAGTGGGACCCCTGTGGAGAGGGTGAGCAGCTTCAAGTACCTCGGTGTAAACATCTCCGAGGACCTGACTTGGACTACACACATTCAAACACAGGTCAAGAAAGCCAGGCAAAGATTGTACCATCTGCGACAGCTGAGGAAATTCAGGGTCTCACCAGCAATCCTGAAAACTTTCTATTCAGGGGCCATAGAAAGTGTACTGACTCAGTGCATCTCAGTGTGGTATAGCAACGCCACAAACCAGGACTGCAAGGCTCTACAGAGAGTCGTGCGCTTAGCTGAGCGCATCTCAGGGTCTGCTCTCCCCTCTCTGCAGGACATCTACCTCAAACGCTGCAAAAGCAGAGCTGCAAAAATCATCAAGGTCTCAAACCACCCCGGTAACCATCTCTTCATTTTACTGCCATCTGGCAAGCGCTTCAGGAGCTTGATGGCAAAAACTGAGAGACTGAGGAGGAGCTTCTTCCCCCAGGCCATCAGGCTCCTCAACACAAACTCAGTCTCATAACATTCATATTCTCACCATCCATATTGCTGCTAGTGTACATACCCGGTTCAACCCGTTTGCACATACCTCTCATTCCCCATATTACTATTTATTAAGTCCCGGTATACTGTTTTGCACATCCTATTGTTTTTTGTTTTTTGCACATGCACATCCTTTTTTTGCACTGCACTTTTTTCTATTGCACATTTTACTCTTTATTTCTTTTTTTTTTTTTTTTTTTTTTTTACCTATATATATATATATATATATATACATATTTGCTCTTGTGTTGTGTAACTTTGATTTAACTTTGATTTAATTTTTTTATTTTATTCTTTGCACTGTCCATTGAGCGGACCTGATTTGACTTACATTTCACTTCTGATTATACCCAGTATAATTTATTATGTGACAAATAAAGAAACCTTGAACCTTGAACCTTGAACCTTGACTGCTCCTGTTTCTGTTAGAGAGGAAGCAATTATGGTTTATGGACACAAGACTGTTCAAATTAAATTGAAAATGTATCTGCATTAATTTTAGAGGACATAATGGCTGAACCTCAGCATTTATAACCAGACTGTGAGAGAACAGTAAACACTTGAAGTCACCCCACCCTGTAAATAAATATTACATGTCCTTGTATAGACACTAAAGGACTCTGACTGTCACCTATGTAAGATACACAGAACATGCAGTACACACACACACACACACACACACACACACACACATACTTTTATTAAGCTAGATTGTTATGATTATTACATGCTACTTTTCTTTTTCAAACACTTTCTAATGAAGCTTATGTATAACGCATTATAAAGATTGTCTTTAGAAACATTATAATCGGTTGTATCCTCTCAGAAATAATTTAACCACATATAATACAGTATATTGTTATACTCAGTGGTGTATTGTAACGAAGTAATAATACTTCATTACAGTACTTAAGTATTTTTTGGGAGTATCTGTACTTTAATTGAGTTTTATATTTTAGCCAACCTTTACTTTCACTAACGTTACATTTCCTAATTAAAATGTATACTTTTATTCCGATAAATTTCCCTGAAGCATATTCATTACTTACAAGAAAATAGTCAGAAGTCAGAAGAACACTGGTCTCAGCCCCAGACGTCACGCCCACGGTTGGCTAAACGTCTGATGCATATGGTACACGTATCTGGAAACACTTCAGTACTGTAAAAGTCGTCGGCGGATTGGTTGAATTATACAGGATTTCCGGGAGACGTGTGTGTTGCGTTCTTTAACGTTCCGCCTGGAAACAAAGATGCCGTGACTCCAAACCCCCTCACGAAAGAAGAAAGCTGTCGCGTTTACAAATGTGATGGCGAACACTTATCAGAGTCAACTAAACGCTGGATTTTCAAAAGTATGTGAAATATTAAAAGTTTGCAGCATAGAATCTTTCAAATACATCCGAGAGTTTCACACACCGGTCTGTGGCAACATTTCTACGCCCCGAAATGTGACGCTAAACGAAACAAACTGTGATTGGTTGTTTGACATGTCAGTCAAACGGCCTCATGGGCGGGCCTTGGCCAATGAACGCGGCCATCTACAGAGCTCAATTTTGATTTTGTAGTGAATAACCAGCAGTTCTTAGAGCTCACGAACCCCCAACTGCTCCCCGGGGGCCTCAGCATAGAAGACTGCCCACTGCTCCGGGTGTGTGTTCACGGTGTATTTGTTCACTGCTGTGTGTGTTGCTTTGGATGGGTTTAATGCAGAGCCAAAGAGAATGGGTCACCATACTTGGCCACACATCACTTCACTTTCACTAAATTAGTTTATGTCTGGCTGCGCAAATCATTTTACTCCAGACTGCTTTCTGAATAAGGGCCAATTCAAGGCAAGTTTTGTTAAAAAGTTCAAACTAAAGGATGGATCAGCAACATTGTTCATGATCCAGCTGCACCTCCAGAAGAAGTAAACTTTATATTTTTTTATGATTATCTGCAAATCGCTTTGCTCTTCCACAGAAGAGTGTGGCGGATGAGCAGAGCTCATTGGCATGTAAAGAGATATGCACCGAAACGACTGTGTTCTTACACGCCCACCGAGAATTTCAAGATTACCCTAAAGAATCATACCCACTTGTGGAAAATGGGCATCCGATGTCCCCTTTGAAGCACAGCCACCTCAAAATCAGACTTACTTTAAAATCATTATGAGGTTAAATACAGATTTAAAATCATAACAAGAAATTGTTTAATAGCTATGATTGATTTTAAAATCAAATATTTGAGCTATGACATGAAACACTGGAATCTAATGGTGCCTTAGAAAAAACAGTTAATCTTAAAAAAAGCATATACATAAACCCATATAGGAAATATAAGACTTATCGGAAAACCATGATATAAATCTAACATTGGTGCTTCATATTTTAGAGCGTCACTGCAATTTATGAAAGAAATCAGTTAAATCTGTATGTGGGAGTGTGGTTAAAAAATCAGATGTAACCCTCGTAATCCTTAACATTTTCATAAGTAACTGTAATTTAATTACACATCTTTTCTTAGTAACTGTAACTAATTACAATTACTTTTATTTTGTAATTAAATTACGTAATTCCGTTACATGTAACTAGTTACTCCCCAACACTGCCCGTACGTGACCTCCCTTGGCCAGTTTCTCGCCCCCTCATGCAGTATTCGTTAAGTAAATTAGAAAGTCATGAATATAACTGTTCAAGAAAGGCTCATCTGCTGACTGGCTGATCCCGCTACTGTGGGAGCGTGCAGTCTCGAGGCCGTGCGCTCCTCTGTCCGTGTGCATTCATTGTCTTCATTTTGCTTTCTCTTGTCTTGTCTTGTTCTGTGTGGCACACAGCTTGTGTTTTTCACTGGCTGCTTGCTTTCATGTTTGTCATGTTTTGTGTGAACACACGGCTTATGCGTCTCCTTATTAGCTGCGTGTTCATGTCCCGTTTTGCACATGGCTAGTGATTCTGTTTTGCTGGCCATGTGCTTGTGTTTTTTGTTTTGTGTGAGCACATGGCTTTTATCATAGTTTCTGTGTGCCATGTGCTCTCTTGTCAATTGTCTTGACCCCACCTATCTTGTTTCCTGATTATAGGTTAATTTGCCCCACCTGTGTTATCTCAACCCAGTCTGGACTTTGCTCCCTTTATAATCTCCTTGTGTTTGCAGTCCTGTGCAAGTTTGTCGTCAAATGTTGTCTGTGCCTTGTGTCCTGCCTTGTCCTGCCTTGCCAGTCTATTTTCCCGGGGTAGTTTTTGTTGGTTTATTTCATTTTTGTATTTAATAAAGCCCTTATCCTCCAGCAATTGAGTCCTTGCTCTCATCCCTTCCACCCACCCTGACACTCTGAGATACATTAAACTGTGTAAATACATCTTAATGCTATTTCAGATGCAGATTCCAGAAATATTTTCTTATGTTGGAATGAAAGATCCCAAGTACCGGATGAAGTGCTTCTTATTCTTAAAATATATCCCCAAAATACAAAATAAGAGTTAATGAACAAATCTTGCTACCAAGCTGTGTTTGAACATTATATATATATTCAGTGGGTCGGAAAGTATTCAGACCCCCTTAAATTTTTCACTCTTTGTTATAGCAGCCTTGCTAAAATCATTTAAGTTCATTTTTTTTCCCATAATTACACACAGCACCCCATATTGACAGAAAAACCAGAATTGTTGACATTTTTGCAGATTTATTAAAAAAGAAAAACTGAAAAATCACATGGTCCTAAGTATTCAGACCCTTTGCTCAGTATTTATAGAAGCACTTTTGATTTAATACAGCCATGAGTCTTTTTGGAAAGTGCAACACGTTTTTCAACCTGGATTTGGGGATCCTCTGCCATTCCTCCTTGCAGATCCTCTCCAGTTCTGTCAGGTTGGATGGTAAACGTTTGGACAGCCATTTTTAGGTCTCTCCAGAGATGCTCAATTGGGTTTAAGTCGGGGCTCTGGCTGGCCTTCAAGAACAGTCCAGAGTTGTTGTGAAGCCACTCCTTCGTTATGTAGCTGTGTGCTTAGGGTCATTGTCTTGTGGAAGGTAACCTTCGGCCCAGTCTGAGGTCCTGAGCACGGAGAAGGTTTTCGGCCAGGAATCCCTGTCTTGCGTATTATTTTCCCTCGATTCACCATCGTCCTGTCCCTGCAGCTGAAAAACACCCCACAGCATGATGCTGCCACACCATGCTTCACTGTTGGGACTGTATTGGACAGGTGATGAGCAGTGCCTGGTTTTCTCCACACATACCGCTTAGAATTAAGGCCAAAAAGTTCTATCTTGGTCTCATCAGACCAGAGAATCTTATTTGTCACCATCTTGGAGTCCTTCATGTGTTTTTTTAGCAAACTTCATGCGGGCTTTCATGTGTCTTGCACTGAGGAGAGGCTTCCGTCGGGCCACTCTGCCATAAAGCCCCGACTGTGGAGGGCTGAGTGATGGTTGACTTTCTACAACTTCCTCCCATCTCCCGAATGTATCTCTGGAGCTCAGCCACAGTGATCTTTGGGTTCTTCTTTACCTCTCTCACCAGGCTCTTCTCCCCCGATAGCTCAGTTTGGCCGGACGGCCAGCTCTAGGAAGGGTTCTGGTCGTCCCAAACGTCTTCCATTTAAGGATTAAGGAGGCCACTGTGCTCTTAGGAACCTTAATGCAGCAGAATTTTTTTTGTAACCTTGGCCAGATCTGTGCCTTGCCACAATTCTGTCTCTGAGCTCTTCAGGCAGTTCCTTTGACCTCATGATTCTCATTTGCTCTGACATGCACTGTGAGCTGTAATGTCTTATATAGGTGTGTGGCTTTCCTATCAAGTCCAATCAGTATAATCAAACACAGCTGGATCAAATGAAGGTGTAGAACCATCTCAAGGATGATCAGAAGAAATGGACAGCACCTGATTTAAATATATGAGTGTCACACAAGGGTCTGAATACTTAGGACCATGTGATTTTTCAGTTTTTCTTTTTTAAAAATGCAAAAATGTCAAAATTCTGTGTTTTTCTGTCAAATGGGGTGCTGTGTGTACATTAATGAGGAAAAAAATGAACTTAAATGATTTTACATGTATGTGAAAAATTTGTATAAGTATATATATATATATATATATTTTTTTTTTTGTTTTTTTTGTCATTTAGCAGACGCTTTTATCCAAAGCGACTTACAAATGAGGACATTATAGAAGCAATCAAAACCAACAAAAGAGCAACAACATGCAAGTGCTATTACAAGTCCTGGTTAGCCTAACGCAGTACACGCAGTACACATGGATTTTTATTTTAATTTTTTAAACTAGTATGTAAAATATAGAAACATTAAACTTAGTATTAGTTTTACAAGACAAGCTTGCAGTTAGAGAATAAAAGCAATTGATAAGGGTCAAAAGTTTGTGTTTTTTTATAAAAAAGACAGATTAGATAAATACAATTAAATAGAGAGTGCTAGAGTTAGAGGGTCAAATAAAGATGGAAGAGATGTGTTTTTAGCCGTTTCTTGAAGATGGGTAAGGATTCAGCTGCTCGGATTGAGTTAGGCAGGTCATTCCACCAGATGGGAACAGTTAATGAAAAAGTCTGTGAAAGTGATTTTGTGCCTCTTTGGGATGGTACAGTAATGCGTCGTTCACTTGCAGAACGCAAGCTTCTAGAGGGCATATAAGTCTGAAGTAATGAATTTAGGTAAAGGGGTGCAGAGCCAGAGGTGGTTCTGTAGGCAAACATTAATGCCTTGAATTTAATGCGAGCAGCTATTGGTAGCCAGTGCAAATTGATGAACAGAGGTGTGACGTGCGTTCTTTTCAGCTCATTAAAGATTAATCTTGCAGCAGCATTTTGGATTAATTGTAGAGGTTTGATGGAACTGGCTGGAAGACCTGCCAAGAGAGCATTGCAATAGTCAAGTCTGGACAGAACAAGAGCCAGAACAAGGAGTTGTGTTGCATGTTCCGAGATAAAGGGCCTGATCTTCTTAATATTATATAATGCAAATCTACAGGACCGGGCAGTTTTAGTAATGTGGTCTGTGAAATTCAGCTTATCATCAATCACAACTCCAAGGTTTCTGGCTGTTAAGATAGTGAATTGGTGGGTTTTTGTTAAATGTGAGCCAAATTCATCACAATTAAAATAACCAAAGACGTTAACTACTTCAATCTGTGTGCAATTAATTTATTTGATGCACGAGTTTCACATTTTGAGTTGAATTACTGAAATAAATGAACTTTTCCACGACATTCTAATTTATTGAGATGCACCTGTATATTACCATGCTAAACTCTCCAAGAGCTGTCATGACAGAAATGCTTTTTTTGACTCTCAAAGTGCTAACTTTAGCAGCCGCTGACTTGCATTTTAGGAATTAGCCACGGACCACGGTTTCAACTAAACATCTTCTTTCCTGTTCTGCTGAAGAAGAAAAATACCTAACGTTACATCTTGGAAAGCCTGAGAGTGAGTAAATTAACAGTGGATTTTAATTTTTGGTTGAACTGTCTTTATTCTGTCAGTCAGAATAACATATTAAAATACTTTCTTTCAGTCTCGCTACTAATTTGAAGCGACGACTTGAAATTCCTTTAAAACCGGGCAAAAGAGTCCACCATCTCTACTGCTGTACAACAATTGGCTGCGAGCAGCGTCGCTCAAACGACAAATCCTCTCAAATCCGGATTTCCTCCTCTGCTCTTTGCGTGGGCGGCGCTGCGCGGTACCGTCTCCACAATCCCTCTTTTCTCCATCCCACGCACCCTCCTGCCCTTAACTCTTACGGATCGTAGGAGGAGGCAGAGGAGAAGCCGTAATCTGTTCCTGTTTTGAGGTTGCACATTTGTGTGTTTTCCGCTCCATCCCTCCGGACTGTTTCTCCATGCCCGTGCCGCAGCTTAGATGGGGGGAGACTTAAGTGCAGCAGCGGTTGTCTGGGACGTTAACGCGCGTGGCAGGTCTCTCTGGCGGGCCATCCCGAACACGGGATGCTGAACGTGAGCCGCGAGGGTTTGTTTGAACTGGGCAGGCAGCTGCAGCAGGAAGGAGACTCCCAAGCTGCTCTGCACTGCTTTTTGAGCTGCCTGCTGGGACTCACACATGTGCAGAGCTTCCACTCGCTTCCCAACTGCCTGCATCAGGTGAGCCCTGCAGGATGGAGCTCTGTCATGATGCATTGTTGGATAGAACCCATTTAAATGGGCTTTACATTTGCACATCAATAGACTCTGTTGAATTGAACAGAATGCACAAATAACACATTTGTTTGCAGGCAAAACTCATTCTCTTGCTCATGCATGTATTTTATAATGATTCGATGGCACACTAACCTAAAACGCAAATGCATTCTGAAACATTCATGAGAGCATATGAGCCGACACTGCAAACACACACTCTTCTATATGCAAAGAGTGTGTGTTTGCACTTGTTTTTCTGTGCACAGCAGGAGACGTTCTTGAGATGGTCTTAAGCATCTTGTGTTTATCATTGTGTTGCAAGCTATAACCATTTGGTTTCCATCGTGTGTTTACATGAAACATCCTGGCAGTTTATATGCTGCTAATACTTGTTTCTTTCTCTTATGTCTTCACTTCTCTTGTCTAATCATGGACTCGATATGATGACAGTCCATCAGATAAAACCCCTCAGCCCCGTTTACTCGTCCTGGGTTATCCTGTTAAACTCTCACAGAAATTAACAAGGGTCCCAGGCAGTGTCCAGAATATAAACAGTGGCTCTTACACAAGAGTGCTGGAATGTGTGGTATGACATTGGCCAGACGGAGTTGCTTTTGACCTTACAAAAAAATACATATTTAGAATTTACTAATATTTATCACTAACATTAACTGTAACATTTCATCTGAGGCATTTTGAAAAGCATACATTTATAAAAACTAGAGTGTTACTTTTGAGTGAATCCGAGTGAACAACCACAGGCAAAAACATGTTCAGGGCTGCGTTTCCCAGAAGTATCATAAGCCTCAATTGATCATAGGTCCATTGGTGGCAATGAATCTAGAATCTACATAGGCTTACGGTGCTTTTGGGAAACGTAGCCCAGGTCATATTTCAGCCTAAAGAAATATAAATTATGATGTGCTTTAAAGAAAATTAATAATTTACCATTTTAATTTAATTAATATTAAGATTTTTTTTCCATGACATGCACATGTTATACATGCAAGGTTCTACAATCGTATTACAGGATTTTTTTTAAGTATTACAGTAATGTGCATGTAATGAGTAAAACATCAAAACATCAGTATGCAATATGGTAATAAGAAATTGAGGAAATGTGCTTAGCCTAATTCTTATAAAATACTGAGAAAATGCGACCTGATTATTCCATTCTAATTTTAATTAAATTATATTTTTTAATAAGCTTATTTTACTTAATGCAACTTTTATTTATTTTATGCTATATTTATTTATTGATTTATTTTATAAGGGGGTTACATTTTACCTCCTGGACATGTTGTTTGAGTTTGACAATATTCTCTCTAATTTAATCCATATAGATTCGATTTTTTTGTATTATTTATTTATTTGGTGGTGAAATAGTATCTACTGGACATGCTTTCATGAAATTCTCTCTTTCTGTGAAGCACTTGAGGTTTTAATTTTTCAGATAATATAATTTATTTGATCCATATATATTTATTTTATTTATATAGAAATATTATCTCCTGGACATGTTGTCATGAAATTCTCTCTTTTATTCTGTTAAGCACTTGAGGTTTGAATTAAAAATATTCTCTCTTTTTTTTCCTCCATACAGATTGCTGAACTCTACATTGATGAAAAGAACTGTATCCTTTCCGATAAAAGTATCAGCTCTCACTCTAAATTGTGTAATGAACATAAAATAACAAATCTTTTTTATCTGCACAAATATGCATGTAGTGAAACTTGAGTTTGATATTTTATATTGTCTATGCAAAGACGTTGTGTTATCGCAGGGCCTTTTCAACTGGAGCTTCTTGAGTGTGGTCTTTTTCCTAAGAGGATTTGTGGGCACTTATCGTATGTCAGCTGAAAGAGCATCACAGCTAATTAACCTGCATAGAGCCAGCATGAGCGCTGCTGTCATTATTCATCTACGGACTGCCGTTAACAGCCAGGCTAGTGTTACGTGACATACATTCCCTCTTAAACCCGTGGCCTCTAAATTACTAAAGCATAGAGTTTAAACGGGTTCGAGACTGGCAGTTTCAGCTCAAACGGGTCATTTACGTGACCTAAGTCATTAACCAAGATCATTCATGACCTCTTTTCCAATTAAAATCCAATTAAACGTGAATTGGTTTCAACATATGTGTGCTGATCTTAACCAGTATGCTAGTAAATAGTGGTGGGACTTGGTGATCTCTGTGTAATTACATAAAACAGAAATAATTGATGTAGATTTTATCTTTTAATGGAATAAGCTATTTAATTACATGCAAAACATTACTCTGTTTTATCAGCGCACAACAAGGGACATTGGAATAGATGATTTGGGGAGCTCCGGATAAATTAAAGATGTGGAATCAAAGGTTAGCAAGGATTTTATCTGGAATTTTCTGCCCTTCTCTTATCCTTTAGGACAATATGGACCAGTGCTCATGCATAGCCCATGTATCAGTAAAAGGAAGAATGGTAAACTAAGGTGAAAACCCATATACTTACTTGCTATGTTAATTATTTTTTCGAAGAGTTTTTGAAGAATCGCCCACCACTAAGACCAACCACAGTCCACTTTAGAAATTTGAAATCAGTGATATACAAATTAACAGTGTCCATAAGATATATAAAAAATAAAAAATACCTTTTTTAAATGCATTACAATGAAAACATTTATTTTACATTATAGTAACATTTTACAATATTACTGTTTTTACTATATATATTTTTAATTATTTCAAAATAAATAAATGCATCTTATCGACCCCAAATTTTTGGTCTCGTAAATAGAAAGATTTGATGCTACAAACAAATAGTGTTTGTTCATTCTCCATAGCACTTATTGTAGAGTACAGTGAACTCAGTTATTTCTCAAAACCCACTTAAAAACATATATTTTATGACACCAGGCTGTCACATATCTTCAGTTACATGTATGTAAGTCAGATGGACTGAGTTCTTTGCTTAAGGAGAAGCTTAATGGAACAAAACATTCATCCTGTACTCATTTTCTGACTGGAAGTCGATACAATAGCTGTGATCATACTGTGATTGACACTTCTGAGCCGGCAAGATCAACGAGGAACACAAATGTAGAAATTGCTTTCACAGGCATACTGAGATAGATGGATATATACATGCCAAGCAGAAGGACACAGCTATTATATTTATTTGTTGATTAAACGTTGTATCTATTTTTCCTCTAAAGCACCAGAGCTGGTATAGTGATTATTAATACACACATCTGCTTTGCAAATGCAATGCATGAAGAAAGATTTCCGAGCACTCTGTATTCGTAAAGATAGCATGCATAGCTTATTTTTAGCTGCTGCATATCTGAGATTTTCAAGCTGCATAATTGACAAATATAACTTGACACCCATAGTGTTCACCTCCTTTGAGTCATACTGTGTACAGGGAATGCAAAACAAATATTTGGACGCTTCAGCCAAAATAAAATGTGTGTCAATGTGTTAGATAATAACATTGAAAGTGGAATGACTTTATATATTCACTAAAAATCACCTCGGGTTCAGCTGGTTGAAAGTACATAGTACATAACTGCAAAAAAAAAACAGCTCAGTAAGGGTATTTATTATATAATATTGCTTCATATATAAAACTCAATAAAATCTACACATACAATACTTACCACAGGGTTACTAAAGCTAAACTAAAACTTAAATCATAAAATATATGTTGCTAAAAAAAATATATATAACAAATACAAAAATGTAATTAAATAGAATAAAAATAATATATATATATATATATAAAATGTAACTTGTTTTATTTCAGCTAGTTGCTAAGGCAACTATTATTAATTATTAACTTATTAAAAAAAAAATAATAACAACTATAATAGTATCTCAATGACTGCCACTGACTGAATATATACTGTATATTATGCAGTATTTCTAAAATATGACGCATTGGGACACAGGCTTTTAATCGGATGGAGCGGAAGGCAATGCTCAATGAACAGCAAAAATGATTACAAAATCAATACAGAATACATTTTGTTCCTGGTCTCTCCTCCACAGCTCATTCAGAGGTTAGCATCACATGCAGCACAAATAGATTTATCACTTTCAAACTGATCCCCATGCTGTTAGTCAGCAAATTCAGATGTTCCTCAGCCAGCTGGGATCTAAAAATATGCCTGGGAATATGCTGCGCATTCGTGGAAAAGATCATTTTAAGAGGTACATCAGGCTGTAACTTAGCACTGCCTACAATGAGATGCACACTAGACCAAACAATGCAAGCTACTGAAAAGAATGGCAATCTACATAACATAAACGCACATGAAATAATGACCCGGAAAAAGACTCCTATTGTATTACAAGATCGTTAGGCCATGTACAGTTCACTATGGTTAAAAAGTTTGGGGTCAATAAGACCTTTTTTTCTTGTTTTTGCAAGTCCCTTATGCTCACCAAGGCTGCAAAAATACAGTACAAAACGTAATGTTCTGAAATATACATTAAAATTAAAAAAGCTGCATTTTCAGCATCATTACTTCAGTCTTCAGTGTCACATGATCCTTCAGAAATCATTCTAAGATGCTCCAGAAATATATCATATTATCAATGTTGAAAACATTTATGCTCTTTTTTTTACATACTTATTATTGTGGAAACCATGGTATTTTTTTTCAAGAATCCAGAAGGACAGCATTTATTTGAAATAGGAATCTTTTGTAACATTATGAATGTCTTTACTGTGACTTTTGATATATTTAATGCATTCCTTCTTAATATAAGTATTCACTTATTTCATAAATAAATGAATACATTAAACTGACCCCAAACCAAATGGTATTATTTGTGACCCTGGACCACAAAATCAGTCATAAGTCATAATGTTAATTTATTTGTATTTTTTTTTTATAAATCTTAAAGCTGAACAAATAAGCTTCCCACTGACGTATGGTTTGTTAAGACAACATTTGTCTATTATTGTTATTTGTCTGTATTGTTGGCTATTTCTACAGATATACCCCTGCTACTCATGACTGATTTTGTGGTCCAGGGTCACATACTGTATATAACCACCCTTTTTTTACTTTTGTTTGTTTGTTTAATAAAATGAGTAGCTAAAGCATATATATATATCACATTCTAACAAGAGGTCCAGTTGTACTTTATGATACCAAAATAGAAACATTAGCAAGTTCCTGCCCATACATATAACAAATCCTGCCATTATCTAGGTCATTCATGGCTATTTTAAGAACTTTGTCCTTGACGGTCAGGTTTTTGTAATGACACTTCTTACACTGAGATTGTAATGACATGCCTTTGAAAACACTGAACAAACTCTTTAGTCACTATTTATAGAACAGCCACAAGCTTTCTGTCTTTCTATAAAGCTAAAAAGAGAACGTGACACCATCCAATCAAATTATCACACAGGCCTTGAGCTAGAATAGGGATTTTATGTTTGACTGTTTAGGCGATACATTAAAGGTTCAGTGGACACCAGTGTTTTATATTGTCTTTTGTGATACTAGAAGCTGAACAAATCAGGATTTCACTGAGCTTGAGTAATTAGGCGATGTGTGCGATCATAACAAGGGACTATTCCTGGTGACAAGCATGTCTAATCCTTCACCCGTATAAAATCAGATGGGAAAGCTCTGCAGTTCATTCAGGCGGAGAAGATGTTCTACGAAGTGGCATTGATCGAGCTCACCTCGCTGCAGGCCAGCACAGGCAAGTCCACTTTTTATGGATTTACTTTAATGCTTCTTTTATGGTGCTGTTGAGTGGACATGTGACTCTTTGATCAGCATATATCAAAATATGTAGACATTTTCATCATAGCTGTGTACAATAATTCAGCAGCAGCATGATTCAGAGAGTGTATTTTATACATCTGCTTTTATACAGTGGTTTTATAATAGTGAGTAAATCCAAAGTTCTGGCATGAAACTTTAGATAACTGTAAAAAAACCTTTATTAACTGTAACTTTATTAACTGTAAAAAACTGTAAAAAACATTCATATTCTCATCATCCGTATTGTTGCTAGTGTACATACCCGGTTCAACCCGTTTGCACATCCCTCTCATCCCTCTTGTTCATATTACTATTTATTAAGTCCCAGTATACTGTTTTGCACATCTTATTGTTTTTGCACATCTTATTTGTTTTGCACTTTTTATTCTATTGCACATTTTACTCTTTATTTCTTTATTATTCTTTTTTTACTTTACCTATATATATATATATATATATATATATGCTCTTGTGTTGTGTAACTTTGATTTAATTTTTATTTTATTATTTGCACTGTCCACTGAGCGGACCTGATTTGATCTACATTTCACTTCTGATTATACCCTGTATAATTTATTATGTGACAAATAAAGAAACCTTGACCCTAACCTAGATGGCACAGTCCAATAGGTCAAACTCAATCTGACATAATGACATCATTATCACATGACACAGATGATTGGTTCTTTTTATATCATCAGCCAATGAGCTTGCTGGTCAACATTCAAATACTTGGCTGGTGGTTGCTGTAGCAGTTGCAGTGTGCGTCAGAAACCCTCCACCTTCCCCAGCTCCACTTGTATAGATCTGCTACAGGCGATTGTTCGTGCAGCAGCAGTATTTCTTGTATTATATTGTGATGGCACACAACAAGACGAGATGGGACTAAAATGTTATTTGAGGACTACCGGACATTCAAAATACATCCTATAGGCTAAGTTAACTGTCTTGTCTTTCAAAATGTGCGTCTCTGTCATTGAATATGGGGCGTTTGCATAGCTACTCTCTGTATGGCAGCCGCAGTGGACGGATAGGCTACCAAAATGCGAACTAGCGATCTGTAACAATGGCCTCAGCACCCGAAGGGTTAGGGACTGGGTGACAGGCGTCCCGTTTTTCCCGGGAGTCACAATTCGTTGTCGATTAAAAGCGGGATAGGCGGAATTGCGCTGATAGAAGTGCTCTCTCACTGCGCACTCTCCACTTCTTCAGTTCTCATACAGCGCGTGATCAGTTCTCAGTGCTCACTGCTCAAATACACAGTACACACACAGCAGTCCAAATGTATATCGTGTGTAGAGTATCTCACATAAATAGAGTCGGTTATGTCCTTAAGTGAGCGTAAACAGGCAGGTGAAAACTGAATATGTGTCAGTATTACATGCATGCCTTCCGTCTTAAAGAGACAGCATTCCTAATTATCTAAAATCAATGTTAACCAACAAAAGATGTTAAATAAATGTATACTTGTTAAGTAAACATACTGTATCTGAAAAAATGAGTTTAATTTGTATATCTACCAAAAAATTTAAAATTAATTCCAGTTTTTCCTAATTCAATCCTTGATTCAAATTTCTCATAAGCTTAATTGATTTGGTCTAAAGAGAGAAGAATTTAATATTTTTTTGTTTGAGTACTACATATAAAATAATCAAAATAAATGTTGGTAACTGCAGTTTGACTAAAAGTTGACTAAAATGCAATGACTTTTCGTTGACTAAAACTAGACTAAAACTATGAAAGACTCAAATGACTAAAATGTGACTCAAGCATTTTCGTCTCAAGATAAAGACTAAATAAAAAATGCCTGCCAAAATTAACACTGGGTCTTCCTTATGATTTTCAGTTTTGTTTAAGATAGTTAAAGCAACAGTTTTTAAATGACGAAAGAATATGTAAAAGTATGGTATTTCGGGTAAAAAAATACCCCTGCTGTTGGGGCTAAAGGCGCCGTGATTAACATGATAATTAATAGATAGCTGACTTTTCCATTTGTTGACATGACATGGTTAGATTCAGATGGTAAATATCATATATTATGCTGGGTGTCCATATTAGAGATAGTCACCATTTTTAGAATGAAACCATCAAATTTAAAAACATGATATTAATCACATCATATAAAAAATATCATTTGTTTTTACTTCTGTAAATCTATATTCAAATATTATTGGATCTCCTTCAATACTTTCAGAATCTTTACTTATTAAAATGATTTTACTTCTGTATTTAAAAATTTATTTTTATATTAACATTTTAATAACAGAATATTTATTAAACAAAAAATAATTATTTTATTTAAAAAAATAAGCAGAAAATAGAATAAACTTTGCTAAAGTGATAGTTTTGAACAAGTATTAAATTAGACATCATAAAAAAAAGCTGAAGTATTTTTAATACCGTGTGCCTTTTATCTCATGCTGGTGGGCCTTTTACCCCGTGTGTGGGATAAAAGGCCCCTCTTGCCACCTCTTACATTTATAAGGTTTTTAAACAAAATAAACAACTTGAATTATTTATTTTCACACAAAATCTGTTGCTCCATTAATGTTCAACACAACATATATATTTTTCCTGCAATTATACATTTCAGGCGCAGTGAATAGCACATTTTTTGTTAAGGTGGCCTTTAGCCTCGTTGTACCCTATTGGTCTTTCATTCCAGAATGAGTCTGTGCTAATGAACAAATCGAGTCAGTGATTGTTTCAATGGCTGACTCATAAAGATATAGGTGCATTCCAATCGACCCTGTGAAGTAGTCTTTATAGAGTATTCTTAAGCTTGGAATAATATTTTCACCCGATATACTGTCTGATCCAGTATGCAGATTTGAGTTGAGTTCATAGAAAATCGTATTGTTTATGTGTCAGGGTTCTGTCTCTTCGGTCTGGTGTCATTCATGGGTTTTGTGACAGAGCCCTGACACTCCCGTCATGTCCTGTTTTTATGTGAGTGCGCGGCTTCGAGTGTGATCGAGCCGTGTGCTCTCTCGTCTGCGTGCCTTGTTTCATGTTGGAGCGTGGTGTTCGGATCCCGGCACTCATGTCTTGAGTTTCGGTTCGTGTCGGGGTTTGGACACTCGTGCTCCATGTTCTGTCTTGTTGTGTGAGGCTGTGGTCTCGAGTTCACTCGGCCGTGCACTCTCCTGTCCATTTGTCTTGTGGTGTGCATGCGGTTCGTGTTTTTATGCAGCTTGTGTATTTCATTGTCTGCGTGCTTTTATGTTGTCATGTCTTGTGTTAACACGCGGCTTATGAGTATTCTCATTAGCTGCATGTTCGTGTCCTGTTTTGCACATGGCTGGTGAATTGTTTTGCTGGCCCTGTGTTTTTGTTTTGTGTGAGCACATGGCTTTTGTCTTAGTTTTCTGTGTGCCATGTGCTCTCATGTTAATTGTCTTGACCCCACACATCTTGTTTCCTGATTACTGGTTAATTTCCCCCACCTGTTTTTCCCTCGTTACTTTCCTCATTTGCTCCCTTCATAATCTCTCTTTTTTATTTTATCAATAAAGCCCATCTCCTGCACCATTGAGTCCTCGCCTCATCCCTTCATCCCCAGGCCTGACAGTATGATGGTCACAGACTCTGATTTTTTAGCTTCAGACTTTGATTCCATCCAGTCGGAGGATAAAAAACATGTTTGATATTTTCAGCCGATTTAAAAAAATGTCATTTATTGCGTAAAATTTTTGTCAGGTATTGGACAGTTTCTTTATATAACAATGCCGATACATTTATGTACAGAGGTCTGTATAAAGGATGTTTATTGTGTTTGAACTGGTTTGAAGACAATATATTTGGCAGTTTGCTGACAGTGATAAAAGTAATGAAAAAAGCCCTTATATTGAGATGGTTTGGCCATGTTTTATATCAGTTATAGTGTAAATTATACTAACATCAGGTACATTTGGAATACTCCAAATTCATTATCATTAGAACAAGGTTGAGAACAAATTCATGTACTTGCATGCATATGGTTAATTAGGCTATTATTAGTGAACGAGACCCAGTTACCTACTGGCATATCAATGTTGCCCGGCATACAAAAATGTATTAAATTATCATTAATTTGCCACAGATTAACCCAAAGTTTGCAGCAAATAAATAGCAAGGGTTCAAGCCTTGTTCCACAAAACACAGAAAATTGACCTAACAAACCTGTCCCCAAGATCCTGTCGGAGAGCAGTATTTAACAGAGGTTCATCTTTATTTGCCCTGAGATGCACCAGTATTTATGGATGACGGTGACCCATCAATCTCCTTCCAAATTGTGGACGTCTGCCATTCCCCTGGCTGTCTGCATGCTGCTGAGACAGCATATATCTCTAGCATGGGCAGAGAGTACAGGAGTCTAGGGAGATATATGACCATGCTATACATTACCTCATTAAAGAGATGTTGAGCACCCTGGAAACGTTGCCTGATTCAGCGTTTTGGACCCATGCTGCTTTGATTTCCTCCCTCTGGCCTAAATCATGCTCAGTTCCCATCATGCCCTCGGTATACAGCAAACTGAAAATTTCTGTGTATATAGAGTGATATGGTGTCTGCTGCATTCAACGGATGTATTGGTCTTGTTTGGCTTTGAATACATAAGTGTGTTTCTTAAGGGCCGTTCACAGTTCACAAAAAAAGTTTTTTGCATTCTGTTGCGCTAATTTGCTATTGTTTTTCTATGTAAACATGCACTAGATGTGCTTGAGTGCTGCACTCACGTCTTCCAACTTTTGCAATGTTTTGAGTATGAATGTGTAAGGAATGTTCCAGGCTCCAGTGACATTTAGGACATTACAATGGAAGTGTAAGCAGTACAGAAAAGAGAGAGATTATTTTTGAAGTTGAAATTTACAGTTTGTTTTTAATGGTCAAACATTCTCTTTCTGGCATTGTTCTGCATAAATTGATACAAGTTTACGTGACAACATTTGAACACCTTTATAACTTTGCAAAGAAAGTTTGGTAACACTTCAGTATAGGTACCAATTCTCACTATTAACTAGTTGTTTTTAGCATGCCTATTATTAACATAGTATCTGTTTATTAGTACTTATACAGCACCTATTCTGCTTGACCATTTTCTACATCCCTAATGCTATTCAATACCAAAACTTAACAACTACTTTACTAACTATTAAAGAGGGATACTCAACCCCAAAATGAAAATTGTGTCATTAATCACTTACCCCCATGTCGTTCCAAACCCGTTAAAGCTTTGTTCTTCTTCGGAACACAATTTAAGATATTTTGGATGAAAACAGGGAGGTTTGTGACTGTCCCATTGACTGCCAAGCAATTTGCAGTGCCAAGGCACAGAAAAGTATAAAAACATGGTCAGAATAGTCTATCTGCCATCAGTGGTACGCAGTTTGCATCCAGCAGATATTCTCCAAAATGGCGGTTTTTTTGCGTACAAAAGATATTCTCGTAGCTTCTTATCGTTACTGTTGAAGCACTGATGGCAGATGGACTATTCTGACGATGTTTTTTATACTTTTCTGTGCCTTGACATTTGCAAATTGCTTGGCAGTCAATGGGACAGTCACAAACCTCCCTGTTTTCATCCAAAATATCTTAAATGTTGTTCCGAAGACGAACGAAGCCTTTACGAGTTTGGAATGACATGAGGGTAAGTGATTTATAAATGCAAAATTTTCATTTTGGGATGGAGTAACCCTTAAATAAGCAGAAAAAAATGAATTTAGTGAGGCAAAAGTCGTAGTTAAGGGTTTGTAAATAGCAAGAATTGGACCTTAAAATAAAGTGTTACCGAAAGGTTTCTTGCTGATTTTATTACACTAGTCTCATGTTCAAATGCATAATTTCATTAATAAAGTACTAGTTCACCCAAAAAATGAATCAGTTACTTGCCCTCATGTTATTGCAAACCCGTGTGACTTTTTTTTTCATGGAACACAAAAGGAGACAAATATATGACTAGGAAGAACCATTCGTTCATGCATCAGACATCACTATTTCCGGCACTCACATGAGTGCGCCAGGGAGAGCTATAGCGGATGTTATGATTTCAGTGACAATGACGTAAATTTCTGTCTCTTCCTCACACAAAATGATTGTTTGGAATTTGCTTTTCTTTTTGTAACTTTAAAGAATTTTGATAGTCGAAGAATGGCCAGTACATTTTTCAAAACGGCTCTTTTTGTGTTCAGTTCAAGAAAGAAAGTCATGCAAGTTCAGAACAACATGAGAAAATGAGAAAGAAATTGCTCTTTATTATGCTGGATTTCAGAAATACTGCAGGTCTTCATTGGTTGCTGGGAATTTTCTTGGAATTGTCTTTGAATGGTCAAAGCTGCTGGTTCCAGCAAGCTTCTGTTTTCATACGTCTCATTTCCTTGTAAGAGCATTTGCATCTGTGGGTGTGGTGGCAGAGATCGGCCATCTCTCCTCTCACACCCTCCCTCCCTGTCTTTTTCACTCTTGTCACAGTCTTGTTGTCTCTGTACGTGTGAGTCTCTGTGAGTGCTGTGAGGTTTCTAAAAGACTTTGTGTGAATCAGGGTCTCGGGAAGACGGAACATTGGGAACGTCAGGATGTCTGTCTCAGGAGGAGTTATCAGAACAGGCTTCACAGGCCCAGGATCTTGAGAGGCTGGCTCAGCTCTGCATCATGAGCAAAAGGTAGGACACTGAACTGACTGTGAAAATTATACTGCATATACACAGCATGCTAGAGTGTTTTTAGCAGACTGATTTTCACAAAATTGTCATGCCAAATATAGTAAGTAAGAGTAATTTCCATGAAGCATGTGTAATAACAGAGGGAATTTAATGAGCACTAATAGTCTTGTTACATGATTTAGGAAGATGCATTAAATCAGTCTTACACAATTTTGCACAGAATTACTTACTATTTTATTTGTACTGACTGTCCACACATAAATGTCTTGTTTATTTCCCACTAAAAATATTTGGCTGCTGCTGTAGTAACATTTCTTTAAATATAAACAAATACAAAAAATGTTTATCTGCATTTTTGTAAAATATATTTTTAAGATACAAAAAAATAGTGAAATTCTACCAAATTGACTCTTTACTATATTATATATATTTTATATATATATTTTATATATATATATATTTTCATATGGTATTTTTATTATAACTTAGAATGTAATATAAGTTAATTTAATTATGAAATAATTAATGTTATTTATGAATTTCAATCAAATCAACTTCACCACAGCACAAGGCTGGTTTTATTAAAGCAAAAAAACAAACAACAACAATTAAAATATATTTAATGATGCAAAAAAAATATATGGTCAGTTATCAACTAAATTCTACCAAATTTGACTCTTTACTATTATTTATATATAATATATATGGCAGCAGATATATGCAACAGATATATATACTACTTATGGTGTCCAATGAAATAATATAAGTGTGTGCGTTAATTTAATTATTAAATTATTTAATGTTATTTTACTGTTCATAGCCTGAATTTTTGAGTGCGGGATGTTACGTCTCCCTGAGGGAAGCAGAGAGAGCAGTTTACGGGTGGCTGGAGGTATCCTCCGGGCTTTCTTGTACACCGCCTGGTTATATGGAGGGAAGGGAATATCCAACAATGGCGGGCATCGCACGACCCTTTGCAGAGCCCTGCGCGGTTGCCAGCGGTGCTGGTTTCCAAACCATATATAGGTTGCTCTATAGGTGTATATATATGGTATATATATATATATATATATATATGTGTGTGTGTCGGTCAGGAAACAACTTTACAACTTTTAGAGTCTTATGATTTGGTTAATGATCTTGGAGTGCAGTTAATATTCTGGGATTTAAATAACATTTTATTTAATCCCCTATTATACTGAGTTAAGTGAGCGCCCATAGAGAGAGAGGAAGAGAAAGGTGACTTGTGTTATGTGAGTCTTAAGGTTTCAAATGTTACTGGTACACTCTGAGTGAGGTGTCCTCTTTCCTCCGGGGGCTTAACATGATGAGGCGCTCTTTTGAAAGGCCACTAGCACATACGCTTGAGAACATTTATGACCCCCAGTTGGCACTTGTTGGGGACTTAAAGCATTTAACCTGATTGTCTCAGGCAAGGAGACAGCTTGCTGGTGTCGCAGGAGAGAGGATGACATTAAACTTGAATGAGAACGAGATTGTTTTATTGCTGCCCCAATAAGATAATGTTTCACAGGACAATGAATTGTGGGGGTATCCACACCATTTGTATGTAATCCCTTAAACTCTTTGGCTTGAGTAACTGTTGAAACCTGAACAGAGTAGATCTTCAAGATCTGCTGGTCAACTAGGACAGCAGTCAAGGTTGAAGTTGTTGGTACAACTATGCAAGATCACATAACCTCATTATGTCTCCGGTTATGAAATAATATAATCTCAAGGGTCAGAGCCATAACACTTACTGTAATTGTTGAGCTGTTAGTTTGACCACATGACTCTGTTAGTAAAAATCATATTGATATTTTGAGGGACATAAAGCTAAAAAAGGGTCCTGAATAACAGTTCTAATCAACTGTTCTGAGATCATTAATTAAGAAATAAATGTGACCCTGGGCCACAAAACCAGTCTTAAGTGTCATTTTTTTTTAAATGTATACATAATCTGAAAGCTAATAAATAATAAAGCTTTCCATTTATGTATGGTTTGTTAGGATCGGACTATATTTGGCTGAGATACAACTATTTGAAAATTTGGAATCTGAGGGTGCGAAAAAAATCTAAATATTGAGAAAATCGCCTTTAAAGTTGTCCAAATGAAGTCCTTAGCAATGCATATTACTGATCAAAAATGATGTTTTGATATATTTACGGTAGGAAATTTACAAAATATCTTCATGGAACATGATCTTTACTTAATATCCTAATGATTTTTGCCATAAAAGAAAAATCGATAATTTTGACACATACAATGTATTTTTGGCTATTGCTACAAATATACCCCAGGAACTTAAGATCGGTTTTGTGCTCCAGGGTCACAAATACTAAAATAAATAAATGATAGAATGAAATTCTTGAACAGAAGACCTTATAAAGTATTTTTGCATAATAATATTACCCTTATTTCTTAGAATAATGAAAAATACCCTCATTACTTGTATCAAGGTCAGTAAGTCTGTAAAAATAGTATTAAAACATGAAAATGATCTTGCAATTTTATAACAAGACAAGGTTAGTTCAGGTTTTCATGCGGTGTGACTCGTAATTATAATTATGAAGTGATACTTGATAAATTACTTTATACTTGATGGTAACACCACATGACATTTTACAGATGTAAACTTTTCTGGGAAATGGCATAAACTTTTTTCTGCCCCCTAAATTGAAAAAGTTAATTTCTAAAGGTCCTTGCACACTGAGTCCGAATTTTTCTTATGTATGTTTTTTTTTCATATTCGTCATTCTTTCGTATCAAAATGCTTGCTACAGATGTGAAAACGTCGAAAATCGAACATGATCCGATTTTTTTTATGATGGATGAAAATTTCAAAGGCAGTGAGTAAATGTGATTGACACAATGTGAAGTTGTATTTATTTTTTAACGTGCGAAAATTTCAGACGAGAATTTCGGACTCAATGTGCAAAGACCTTAAAGGGACCGTTCACCCAAAATTTTAAATTCTGTCATTAATTAGTCACCCTCATGTCGTTCCAAACCCATAAGACCTTCGTTCATCTTCGGAACACAAATTAAGATATTTTTGATTAAATCCGAGATTTCTCAGACCCTCCGTAGACAGCAACACAACTGCAGTTTTCCCAGGTTCAGAAACGTAGGACATCGGTTAGTGCTGGGCGGTATACCGCTTCATACCGAATACCGGTGTTTATTTTTCTTATGATATGAATTTTTAAAATACCCCAATACCGGTGTCATTTAAATAATGTTCGGAACGCAACACTGTTAGAGAGGGGTCTCTTTTCACTATTGCATTTTGGCGAGGATACAGCTCTGTGTTACGTGAAAGTTCCGAAACTGAAGCTTTAGCACTAGTAGAATGTAATGAGAGAGTCATCAACAATATCCACATCGACCGCCACAAATATCCACCATCCGCTGCCATCAGCTCCCGCATCTCTCACACAGGAGCGCGACTTTAGCACTATATTTAACAACTTTTAGACCCGATTAGCGGCTTTTTTCCATAGATTATACAAACTGACAAAACTTGCAAACTTTTTTGGATAAACCTTATGGTTCAGTTAGAAGATGTCACCAGTGCTGCCCTGAGAGCGCGAGGTCTGACTCTCCCGGCACATAGTTGCCTCTCTCTGCATCTGTTCTGTGGAGTGAGCTGAGCGGCAGAGAAGAAGCAGTGCATTCAGCTGGCCATACTGCAGCAGAGACGTCAGTAAAGGAGTACAAAACAGCGTTTCCAAGCACCTGTCACTTACGGACAGTTTGGAGATATAAATATGAGCATAGATCGTCTGAGTATATTATGCCCTTTTTGGGTTTTTTTGTTTGTTACTCAGACGCAGGCAGTGCGCTGCCAAAACCACCGCATAGCCACTCTTTAGTGTAACAATAGATGCATGTTGATTTTATCAGACGATGTCGCGATTATAAATGAAAGTGACTCCTGGTTAACATGTATTAATGGGTCGTGTTTAGTCACTATTTAGTGTGGAATTTTTCTACAATATTCGCTCCTCATGACACTAAAATATGGCATTGTAAGTCAATCTACTGCAGTTTTTCCTCTCTCAGTCAGTAGAAAATGTTGTTAACACCGGTCATGCATGAAAAAAATAAATACCGTCATATACCGTGAAACCTGGTATAATTTTGACAAATACCGTGATATACATTTTTGGTCATACCGCCCAGTAATAACATCGGTAAAATAGTCCATGTGACATCAGTGGTTCAACCGTCTTCTGGGTTTGGAATGACATCAGGGTGAGTAATTAATTAAATCAATTTCAATTTTTGGTTGAACTAACCCTTTAAGTCAATTGAAAACAAACTAGAAGGTTTTTTATTGTGGACAGGAAACGGTTCCATCTTTGACTCTTAAATCAATATTTCATGTCATTTCTTTTTTGTCCAAATAACTCACAATGTGGTTGTTATTTTTAAGGTAACAAAAACATTTACTTTTAAAGGTCTGTTAATTATGACACAACATGTAGCTCAAGCCATATAGAGTGAATAGGAAGTGGTTCTGCCTCTTTAATCTTTCAGTGTCGGGGCAGGAAGTGCTCTTGTAGCTGAGAGCTTTGCCATGTTGAGTCCGATCAAATGTCCTCTGAGGACAATCCAAAACAGTGCAAACTAACACCTAGTCATTATTAATTAAAGCAGAGCCATAATAACCAAGCTGACATATGTATTGGCTTTGAAAACATGCTGTGGACATTCAAGAGTTTTTTTTTTAATAGAAGTATGGACACTAAAATTAAAGAGTATGCAACGCACCGAACAAAAACATCACAGCAGTCTAGGTCTGCATTGGCCTGCCGCGGCTTTCCGACCATTTCTTGCGCCGCGGGATTAATTTCCCATACAACGCGGTAAGGTCGGAACTCTGGCGCAATGAACTGAAGCAGGAGGTCTAACAAAATCCCGTTCCCACTCCTTTCAGAACAGCAATCTGCGCTTTATTCTTAATCGAGCTCCGGTACAGCCTGCACTCGGACCGTTATGACGCGCTGCATGACATGTATGAACCAGTGCTTCGTTTTATTTGCGGGGTCTGAGCAAAGCATGTACAACTTGCTCAAAATAAATAAAAAAGCTCAAACAAATGCAGAAAGGTTTGGTAGTGAAAGTAAGAACACGATTTTACCGTTAAACTTGTCTTTCCTTTTTCTTTTTTTTCTTTTATGCTTATTGTATCGTTTTAAATGACAGACTCTTCGAATTTATTTATTTTTCTCTGCTGTGCTTTTCATTGTGTTTCAGCAAGATGTTCAATTAAATTAATATTTTGACAAGACTAATAAATATAATGCTAAACCTATTGTTTTCCTATTGTAGGCTGATAGCCTAAACGAACTGTATCCTGACAAAACGAATACAAATAAGGATTAATTTTTAATATAACTTTTTTTTTCTCCTCCTGTGAACTTTACTTTGCAGCAAATGTTATCATTTTTATGTCAATAAATTCAAATCTTTACAAGACGATTAAAATAAATAAACAATTTTGTGGGACTAAACTTTTATTTGTTAGCCTATCTCTCTTTTTCTCAGAAATGAGAAAAAAGAGTGAATATATCGCGGGAGCGGTGTGTGCGGATAAAAACACATACAGTCCCGCGCAGACCCTGAGGGCAACAGATTTAATTTATCACGAGAGAGAGTCGCAAGACGATGGCGGAAGAGTTTCAAAACAAATAGCGTTTAAACTGTGACTCTGAGTTCATTAACAGTTCACGAGAAAAATCACCGAGATTTACCAAGTGAAAAGTAAATAAATGATAAAATACATGTTAAATAATAAATAATTAAAAGGCTTGTTGGGGTTTCTTTATAGCATTCATTTAATAATAACAAATAAAATAATTTTTATTATTATTCACTATTCCATCCAGTTCCCTGTAAAAAATCTCTTTGGAGCTGAGCGTATGAACACCACTGATCCTCCACTTCTCAACACACGCAGCAATCGTTATAAAACAACTGGTATTCACAGAAATATGATGTAGAGGCGAGAGGCACATACGGTTCTTTTCCACATTTATACGGACTAACGCACACCAATGCACGATCCTGTCACTGTAATCAGCTTTACCCTCACAATATTCGCACCACAATGTGCTCATTCAGCGGTTTTGATCCCTGTTCGTCTGATTCCACAGCGCGATGAGACGTTGCTTCCTTCTCCGAAACACAGAATATGGGAGGTGGCTGTTATTATTTATGTCTATATATTTTTTTACATGATCATGCGCATAATATTAGTGAATATTATTATATTGTAGTTTTATTATCCTGCCCCCTGGTTGAGAAAGACTGACCAAAAGCGCGATCTCCCAGATTGCTTTCGCGCGATCTGCATCCCTCACTAAGTGAGTTTTTGTTAAATAAAAAACATTGTTTCTCATTTATTTGGTTCCACTATTGCTGATTTTTTAATTTAATTTAAACAGGCTGACGCCGAATTGCCGCTGATGTATCAAAGTAAAATGCGCACAGCGTACAGCTAATTAAAACCTACGGAAACGAGGAAAATCAAACGAACCCCCCAACGGTGTACCGTTAAACCGGGTGACATCAGGCCGATTAACCGGTGGGAAAATTTCCTCACCGTCAAACCTAATGGAGCTTAATGCCTATGTGCTCTACTTTTTTTTTAAAAAACAACTGCTTCCCGATACTATTTGTAAATGTGGTAAAAATAGACTTAAAAGAACCGAATCTACGTGGATAAAATATGCTATAGACTGTGAGTCACAGAGGATTTAGATAAAGGATGCACGTTGTTTGCACATTTTTGGTGCCAGTGTAGTTTATCATGCATGTCTTTGTTATTTAAATGAGTCTGTATTTGCTTTATACATAGCCTAGGGCTTCTGTAACAGATGCTCATATGCATTGAACCCTATGAGTCATGTGTTTACCATGTGATGACATACAGGAAGAGGGCATAATTACTCCTCATGCTGTTTATACAGTCTTTGTGAATTTTAGAAAGGACTTATTATGGGAATAATATACTTTAAACAAATAAAAACGTGTGAATCTAACGTTTTCATATACTTACAGTGCTGCCTGTTAATTGTAATTAAATATATTATTATAAAATGTATTATAGTTAAAAATGTTATTAAATGTAACTAGCTGAATTCTATTTTTTATAATTGTGTACTTTTATAATTACTTCTATTTTGAAATATGGTTAAAATGCTGAAAGTATTGATAGGCATTTGTGGTAAACTAAGATTTAAGCCTTCTTATATCTATCTATCTATCTATCTATCTATCTATTATCTATCTATCTATCTATCTATATATATATGTGTGTGTGTACAGTGGTGGTCAGAATTATTGGCACCCTTGGTAAATATGATCAAAGAAGGCTGTTAAAATTAATCTGCATTGTTAATCCGTTTGATATTTTATAAAAAAAAATCACAAAAATCGAACCTTTCATTGGATAGTAAGAATTTAAAATGGGGTTTCCCCCATATCATTATGAAATAAATGTTTTTCTCTAATACACATTGGCCACAATGAACGGTAACCTTTTAATGACTACTTTTTGAAACCTCTATTTGACGGTTTTTGAGGTTTGTGTTTGGATTATTGTAGGGTTTGAAGATCCAAACATGGCCCATTATAAGATTTCTAAAAGTTTTTTATCTGTTGGTATTTGATAGAATCCATGATGCCATGTGTCTAAACAAGATGTCCAGGAACTCCTCCAGCAGAAATATAGGCCCACAACCTCAAAAATACAGCAGTATATTTAATTGTACACATGGGGTTATTTTATCCCTGTGTTCACCAAACCCATCTTGAGTGTTTTAGTTTCATCTGACCATAGAAGCCAGTCCCATTTGACGTTCCAGTCGTGTCTGATAACTGAATATGCTGGAGTTTGTTTTTGGATGAGCAAGGAGAATTGTTCTTGAAACCCTCCCAAGCAACATGTGGTGATGTAGGTGCTGTTTGACATATTTTTAAGATTTTCTGACCCCGAGACTCAACTATTTTCTGCAATTCTCCAGCTGTGGTCCTTGGAGAGTCTTTAGCCACTCAAACTCTCCTTCTCACCTTCTTAGGACGATATAGACACACATCCTCTTCAGGCAGTTTCGTAACATTTATGTTGATTGGAAATTCTTAATTATTGCCCTGATGGTGGAAATGGGAATTTTCACTGCTCTAGCTCTTTGCTTAAAGCCACTTCACTAATCCTAGTTCATAATCCCCCTGGAGTGCTCAAAATTGTGAATATGAATGGAAATATACTTCAGAGATATTTTACTCATAATAATTTCTAGGGGTGTCAATATTTGTGTCCAACGTGTATTTGAGAAAAACATTTATTTCATAATGAGATTTCCTCCAATTTTCAATTGTTTTAGGTCAATGAAAGGTTACATTTTTGTGATTTAATTTGATTAATAAAGATCAATAATGATTAATGATGCAGATATTTTTTTTATCTAAAGGCATCAATTTTTGTAATCAAATCCATGATCAGGAGTGTCATTCGCCATTCTGTGGTGTGTATGATATATATATATATAATATATATATATATTTGACACAGGCACAATTCTTTTGACAATATTTTTTAGCTGACCAACAACATGCCTGACCAAACATGATTCAAGTTACATAATGAATATGGTAGTATAATGTGCACACTCTGATCTTTAATTTGTATTCTCATCCTAATTGGAGAAAAGGTTAAGGAATTACAGTTCTTTAATATGTAAATTGCATTTGAGCCCCTGAAAAATGGGGGGACTGTGTATAAAAATGGTTGTAATTCCTAAGCATTTTATGTTATATTTTTGTTCAACCCCTAGAATTAAAGCTTAAAGGGTAGCACTTCAATTTCAGATTGATTGCTTTGTTTAATTCTGTTCTGGTGGCATACAGAGCCGAAATTATGAAAATTGTGCCAGTGTCCAAATATATATGGACCTAAATGTAATTGTATTTATAATTATAAAGTTTAAATTTAGTACATAAAAATATATACAATTTTATTATAGATAATAACATTTAATTTCAACAATAATCAAGTACTTTACATGTGCAACACATCAAAATAAATGCACTCAAATGTAATCAAAATGAAAAAAATACAACAAAATATTATGTACTTTAAATTAGACTTTTTTATTTAACATTAATACAGAGTGCACTTTTTCAAAACTAAAGTATATTAAGAATCAGTTATGAAACTGTGCTCTCTGTATACTCTATTTTATTTGAAGTGGCCTTTTATTTATATGTATATGCAAGTGTATTAAATATCACTTTTAATATGTTTTCAGTACACTACAAGTGCGTGTTCAAAACAATGAAGTGCACTTCCTTTTCACAAGGGTTTAGTATGCAACATTAACCAAGTTTTGAAGTGTGAACAAGAGCATGCTGTATACTGTATAATGCAACATCCTGGCCATTCCATTGCCACTATGATGAAGTGATATGTTTTTACTCAAAATTGGATTAA
Source organism: Ptychobarbus kaznakovi (assembly GCA_027422405.1). NCBI lineage: Eukaryota > Metazoa > Chordata > Actinopteri > Cypriniformes > Cyprinidae > Ptychobarbus > Ptychobarbus kaznakovi. The sequence continues at coordinate 8,209,711 of CM049806.1, forward strand.
ATCATAAAATAATATATTTTATTTATCTATTTTATTTTATTTGTTTTATGTCTTTGCAAGCTTTTTATCATTTGCATATTGGAGCAATAGTTTATTAAACTAGCATTTTGCATGTTTTTTTTCACATACATTTTGAAAACAGTAGGCAGCATATTGTATATACTGCACAGTTAGCAGTATGCTAGTATTCCTTTTTTGATTCAGACAAGGTGACAGTGCTCTCTGTCAAGGGTTGCTCCAGTGTCAAGAGAGTGGTTATGTAAGGTTGTATCGTGGGTGAGAGATCCAGTGAATGTCAAGTGTTTGCCTGACAGACTCTCTCTCATTCACACTTCCTTGTATAACTACTCATCTGCTGTAATACATTTTGATAAGCAAATTAAATTGATACTAAGCCAATAGTTATGTCCTAACATGTTTCACTGTACTGACTCATGCTCACATACAGGAAGTATTATGGGCTTTGCTTTGATCTCCTCTTATATATTCCATTATGGACTGTTATTGCTGTTGCTCACAGAACACATATCAATATTAATGATCCATCTAATATATTATGTTGAAATATGTGATATTATACTAGATCTACTCTTATTCTCTCACTCTGTATGACTGCGGTAATAGAAAAAGGTCAACGAGTTCTGAAGGCGTAATCAATTATATTGATTTGCTGATTGATGATAGAGAACATGTGCATGAATCTCTCTCCCATGTGCAGTAAACAGACAGACACATTCTCAGTAATGTTCAGACTACACACTTCCATTTGTGCTTCCATGTGTTTTACCCACTATGTATGTACACTACACTTTTTATTTGCATGAAACACCCCGAAGGGAATATTGTATCCCACAATGTGACCTCTAGAAATAATATCAGGTGTGATTTTCTTTTTTAAACATTTAATTTATAATAACATTTATTAATATTATAATAAAATTTGATTTCAAGAACAATTTTACACATGCAAAATAACCATTTTGGACCAAAATTTCTAACATTTGTGTCACTCTCCATTGTTTTCAGACCTCATCTTGCTTTAGAATACAGTGGCAAGGTATGTACATTGTTTTTTATTATTATTATTATTTTTTATTTTTTATAAATGACAGAAGGCTTTTAAAGAGGAGAAATCTGAAGAACTGTTTATAGTAATTGTCACTTCTCCATTATATTTTTCCCCCCTATTTAGGCCACTAAAATCCACCAAAGAGCTTTTGGTAACGATCACCCCATCACAGCCCGGAGTCTGGAGCTGCTAGCCACTGTCTATGCAGAGATCGGCAAAACAGAATATACAAGTAAAGTAACTATATGAAATGTCTTCAGTATCAAATTGGCACTAAAACATGATTTTTCAAAAACAATACATCAATTAATGAAGGCTAATTGTCCTTATAAAAATGTACCTTAAAAAGGGATAGTTCACCTAAAAATAAAAATGAATTACCCTCATGTCATTCCAGTTGTTGAATAAAGTCATTATTTTAGTTCCCTATCTGTCGGTCACTCCGAGTTATGACGTGACGACATAGGGGGATTTACTTGGAAGCCCCAATCATCTCTGACTTTAAGAGAAAACGCCAATGAAATTGGCTAGTGGATTTTGCATACCTGAGCCACTCCCCATGCATACGGGTATAAAAGGGCGACAGGTGCATCCACTCATCAGATTTTTGCTTCGGAGCCGAGTGGATGAGAAGTGTGCTGATCTCCACAAAGCCTTTCATCTTTGTTTTGTTCCTGGTTGGCGTCATGGTGCAGTCAGCGGAGTCCCTCTCAGCAGCGATTTCCTTGGGAACTTCAACTGAAAGAGCAAATTCTAAAAGAGCAAATCACAGACGGTCGTGTCTTTTTCAAGATGCAGTTCCGTCTGTGTCCTCTTGGTTGCGGTCATTTCCTGTCTGCGAATGATGGACACGATCGTTGTCTTCAGTGTCTAGGCCTCCAGCTGAAGATGCATTCGTGGATGACTCATGTACCTGCATATGAGCATGACTTCGCTGTGATCTTGCCTTTACTTTCTGAAAGGATTGGCACCCTCTGATGTCACCTGTCCCGGTCTCTCTGGCTCGAGCAGAGGGCCGCCAACTGGCGCTCTGGGAGATCTGAGGGTCACAGTAAGAGCCTCTCCGCTGGGTACGTCCCCACGGACCTCTTCCTCCTCACGCAGCGAACGTCCCGTCTGGGTCGCGGGTGATTTCACTGGTTCGTCCCAAAGGGCCGCCAGCATTTCATTCGGTGCACCGCCCGAGGATAGGATGTTGATCGCAGCATTGGGTGATGGGCTTACGTCCTCTGAGGATGAAGGTTCGGCGGGGCTGCCCCCCTTAGGTGTTGTCGCCACCGCCACACCAAACTCAGAGTTAACGGCCATGCTTGCCCGGGCAGCCGTGAGTATTGGGCTAGAGGTAAACAGACCGTCCAGTCCCGAGCCCTCGCGGCTGGATGATTTGTTTCTCGGAGCGGGGCGTGGCTCACAACCGTGTTCTGCTCAGGTGCCTTTTTTCCCGGAGGTGCATGAGGAGCTGACGAAGTCGTGGATGGCCCCTTTCACGGCCAGAAGCCGCTCGTCTGCCTCCTCCGTCCTCACTACCCTCGATGGCGGGGCTGCCAGGGGGTACGCAGGTGCACCGGTGCCCGCGAAACTCCGCCACTTGGAGGAATCTTCCGCGTATCCCGTCCAAAGCCTGTAAGCTGACGGCTGCTCTCGCGGCCAAAGCTTATAGTGCTGTGGGCCAGGCAGCCTCTGCCCTGCATGCCATGGCTATCCTGCAGGTTCACTAAGCCAAGGCACTTAAACAAATGCATGAAGCTAGTCCCGACCAGGGGTTTATGCAGGAGCTGCACATGGCGACTGACTTCGCTCTACGAGCAACGAAAGTCACGGCGTGGTCCCTCGGGAAGGCGATGTCCACCATTGTGGTCCAGGATTGCCTATTTCTGGCTCAACCTGGCAGAGATGAAGGACGTCAACAAAGCACGGTTTCTCGACGCCCCCATCTCCCAGGCGGGGCTGTTCAGCAACGCCGTCGAGGGCTTTGCCCAGCAATTTTCAGCGGCGCAGATTTCCAGGCGTTCCCCGCGGGAACAGGCCTCTGTCTGCTCTGGGTTTTCAGGTCCGCAGGCCGACAGTGTGCGACGGATTGCCTCCTCATTCTCGCCCACGACACATCTTGCCAGCGCGGCCAAGAGAGCGCGGTTTGGGGATGCAGTGCCTCCCCACGCATCTCTAGCCAGTTTAAATGCTTAAAATCATGTACTAACCATCTGGCCATCCAAGATCAATTTTAGTTTGTTTCTTCATTGGAACAGATTTGGAGAAATTTAGCATTACATCACTTGCTCACCAATGGATTATCTAAAGTGAATGTGTGCCGTCAGAATGAGAGTCCAAACAGTTTATAAAAACATCACAATAATGCACAAGTAATCCACATGACTGAAGTCCGTCAATTAATGTCTTGTAAAGTGAAAAGCTGCGTGTTTATAAGAATCACATACTTCAAGACATGTTTAACTTCAAGCTGTCTTTACAAGGCGTTAATTGATGGATTGGATGAGTCATGTGGATTACTGTGATGTTTTGGACTCCATTTTGACAGCACCCATTCAATGCTGAGGATCCATTGATGAGCAAGTTATGTAATACTGTACCAAATTTCTTCTGATGAAAAAAACAAACTAATCCTTTTTTGATGGTACATCTTCTGCAAATGTTGAATGTTGAACAATTCCTTTAAAGCATTAGCTTTATGTCATTTAGTTTGATTTATTTATACTTTATTATATTTCTTATGACAGTAGTGGCTATTTACAAAACCACGTTACCACAGTAATTTGCCATATGGTAAATCTGTATAAAACTTAATAAAGTATGTCTGCTTTGCAATTTACTGTACACTCTAGGCCCATACAACCCAACAGCCTTTCATATTCTAAGTAAAGTTTTCTGATTGGCATAGCAAAATATCCACCGTAATTTGGAAGCAGCTTCTAGTGAAAGCCCTTTTGAGAATTTAACTCATATAGAGCCATTTACTCTTTTTACTTTTTAGCAAGGAATTTGTACTACATCTAAGTCTACTGAACATAGTTCTGTAATACGATAAAAAACCTGCTGAGCTAAATCGCCTGAATGAGTAAACATTTATTCCAAGCATGCACTTTCTGTCTGCAGCTGATGGTGTTTTAGATCTCAGGCAGAAAAGCCATGTCGTGTCTTTGACAGTTTGAGGCCAGGGCATTGCAGAAATGCTTTGCTAGTTTTCTGGAGGGACGGGTCATTCTGCGTCTTCACTATTGCCTTTTTCCTGGACAATGAAAAATGTATTGTTTAGGGCAGCAATGTGTCATGAATGTCAAACTCCGCTGAGTCAGCTTTCTGAGAGAAAATGCTTTCGCTACAACATTTCACCTGCGTGGCACTGTGTCATAGTTTCAATGCTAAATTATTCTCTGCTAAACAAGATTTATCATGCAAACTGTACCGATTAGAAATAAAATATGCATGTTGCTTTTTGCTGATGTGATGTCAAACATGTTGTTCTGCAGTTTGTGAAGTGCGGTTTATGTTACAGATTCATTGGGAGAGTGTGTGTCGACTCTTTCCAAAAGGTTCTCGGCCACCGAATCATTCAGCGACGCTCTGAGTAGCATCTCTCATAGCCATAAGGACAGACACTCTGAACTGCGACACAGAAAAGAGCCATACATACAACAGGAAACTCCTAAAACAAAGGTAATACTGCAGCCAGTGACACTTGGCACCTACACCATGATAAAGAAAAACAAAAATCTAATATCTTAGAAATGTACTTTTTGCATTTATGCTGGGTTTATATTATAAAAATGTATTGAAAGTGTAATCTGGTGTAACCGTCAAGTAAAGACATCATATAAACCTTTGTACACATACATTAATTTCAAAAATATTTTACAGTATATATTTTGTTTTTTTTAAGTAAAAAGTTTATTTTAAATATCATGAATCAATAATTGATAAATATTATTCGTTTTTTTAGGAGTTGCACCAAATTACATTTTACAACCTGAGGTAGTAACCTTAGGGCGTGTTCACACTTGTTGTCTTTTTTGACTAGAACAAGTTGGCAAGAGTACTTTTTTAGTAAAATAAAAAGCTGGCAGCATTTTGGTTACAAATAGCAGCCGAGGGCGTCTTTTGTTGCTTTAACAAAATCTGCAACGGTAGACTAGCGCTGTGTGCTGCCGAAATGTCGGATTTTGAAGTTAACGTTGGCTTTTGAAGTTAACGGGGAGGGTATGTTGGTTCACAATGACGTTTGTGGGAGCGCAACTTTATCCGAGGAACGAAACTGTATGGTGCTTCCAACAGTTTACTCCAGGAGCTCCGGCTGTATGATGCACGGTTTCATACAACTCCTTGTGGTCAGAAACTAGTACGATCAGTCTACCGGCTATCTTTTTTTGTTGTTGTTATGGAAACGAATCGCCTCTCGCTTTTCATTGGTCAGCTGTCAAAAAGGCGCTTGACGTAGGGCGTTTTCTTTTTCAGAAATGTTAAACTTTTTTTAACTTGAAAAGATGCTCTGAGCTGCAAAAAAAGACGGTGGCGGTGGCGTTTTAAAAAGTGCTCAGGAATTTTTGGGGAAACACGGTTTATATGATTATAATGTAAAACATGTGCCGGCAGCTTCAAAAAAGATGCCAAATGTGAACATAGCCTCACCTTGTCATAAAATAGACCAAAAAAATCTTATTTTTTCCTTCATTTTGATATCAGGACATTTGTATCATCCTGAAATGTTTGACTTTGTGCCTTCAAAAAATACCTACTCAGTATAAAGGTGCATTTAAGTCATTTATTTTACATATTTACATTATGAAATACAGTTTTAATGTATTGTTTACTAAATTACTAAATTTGTCAAATCATTGACCCACAATTTAATGTGATGTACTCATATACTACAGGACATGTTTTTGGGCCATCATCCTTGTGTAAATCACATTGATAAATGTCATGACATTTTATTACTAATAATCTTGTCACATAAAATGTGTGTTTATGTCAAAACGTCTAACGAATCAGTAGGTAAAGTTATAGGAAACTACTGTCGCAGTCAAATTACTTTAAATTTCCTCTATCAAACATACTGGGAGTCAATAGTTTTGTCTTTTCTGATTTCAGGCAATAAATGAAAAACTGCCCACCTCTATTCTGAAAAGGTCCAATGTGAGCAATGAGTCAGACTCATCGCGCAAGCGAAAAACCGAGAGGCGGGTTCGCTTCAGAGATCCGGAGATCACTGTTCATGGTGAGTGAATTCAAACAAACCTGCTCTAGCAGTCCCTAAAATCTCCAGAGACTCTTTGAACCATTCTTTAAAGTGGTTCTCTGCATTATTAAGAGCTGGCACTTAAAAATAGTAAAGTAAATAAAACATGTTGAAGTGGGTTGTAAAAGATTGTTCTCATTGAGGTCTGCAGTTAATGAATCCCCTCGTTTTGAAAAAAAGAAAAGAAGGGATGCACAAACATTCCCAAGTGATTTACTTCCCAAATAAATTATAAATGCAAATTAGGTAATGCACAATCTGTGCCAACAACACTGTTATGTTAATGAAACAAGGAATTTAATTTAAGGTATTTAAGGAAGGTAGTAATTAAGGGTCCTAGTGTAGTTTGTTAAGATGCACAGTTGGTCTTTCTCTCAAGAGCTTATTTTAAAAGGCCTTATTGCAAAACCCGGTAAGAATGAAGGTCATGTGCCATCTGTGTCTCCAAAGATTTAAGTGCGGTCACATTAGCGAACATCCTTTGTCAGTTGTCAGTGTTGTAGCAGCGTATGAACCAAGCGGCATTCTGTTCCTCATTGCAGCGAATTGATGTGACCAATTTAAAATTGTTGCACAATCTGCGTGGGGAAATATTTTGCCCTCATGCGATGTGGATTACTATTGAAATGCCCGGATTTTGTAGAGCGGTAAATGTGGCTGCACCATTAGTTATTTGAATGGTGATGGGTTTTACAAAGATTTTGACCAACTTGAGCTCAAACCTAAACCATTTTTACCTTTTATGTTGGGTTTCCAGACATTCCTTACTATGACTGTTTAGGAGGTAAGTAAATAAGTAATGTGTTGGATCTCAAAAATGCATGAAAAGATGCATGATTTTCTTGCATGGAATCTGGGATTTGGAACAGCCTGAGCATTTATAAGTAGCCCTTTGCTGTGGTTTTATAAGTTTACATGAATGGAACTACAGTTTGTTTGCCTTTGCCTGTTAAATATTACATTGAGGTATATCACGCATGTACGACCAAAAGAAAGTGACCTTTTTCTGAATTTTCTTTGGTTAAAAGTGCAGTTAGCGGTGTTAGCTCTTAGCCAGTAAAACTTAGCCAGTAAATAATGTATTCTGCTTCTTGTGATATCAGAAAATTCCTTCCTCCCACTTCTATAAGTCCGTAATTATGCATTTTTGAGTTTACGAGATCTTATTAAAGCCAAAATGTATGAAAATATTTGTCAATATTAGCCTGAATAAAATGTAGCGTCCCATTCGTAGAAAACGAATGTCAGCTAATTGTCAGCTAACAATTCTGGAATTTTGGTCAAATAAATGATGTTTTTGCGGTGTAAAATACATATAATGTTGTATCAAGTGATTATTTATATACAGTATGTAATGTTTATCTAAAGCAACCTTAGTAAAATTGCCTCTCACAAGACAAGCTAACAGCTAACTAGCATGCTCACAGCTTGCCTTTTTCTGCATGGGATGGCCTATGAATGTTCAAACTGATTCAAAGTATAAAAGTAATAAAAACTATGATTTTTTTTTTAAATACTTAGCATATTTAAAGAATTACTACGAAGCCCTGCACATGACATGTAAGGAGAAACAAAATATAGGCCTATATACTGTATAGGCTATCATGGTCACAAAATAAGAATATGTTCCCACAACTTATTTGTTCCCTCATTTTAGTTAGTTACTTGATTTAAGGTACGTTTGCACAACAATGATCTACTAAAAACAGAAAAGTTCTTCCTTTAACATTTTTCGCGTACAGACAACAATGTTGTCAAAACAATCGTCTTTCAGACGGGATGCGTGAAAACCACTTAAAATTGCTGTATTATGCATGCCAGACCAGGAGTTGGCAATGTCACTTTGTAAAGAAAAACTACACAAACATGATACACATGCACATGACGTCACCGTTTTCACAAATTTGCGTTTTTGTAGATTTTTTGTTTTGTTTTGAGATTATAGCGGAATCGTTTTCAAAATCTTTGAAATATGTTTTCAGAAGTTTGTTTGCAGGCCCCCAAAACGCAGTTCTCATGGAAATGAATGTCCAAAATACATAAAAAAGTTTTCTTTTTTTAGTGTTGAAAATGGTGTTGTGTAAACACCTCCTTAGTAAATCATGGCAACATTGTACTAATTCGTTCCCTTGTTTTAATTAAATCAAAATGAGGGAAAGAAGAAGCACACCGTAGCCACAATTTACTAAAACAAGAGAGCGAATTGGTAAGTTGCGATAACAATTTTTTTATTTGTGGCCATGATTTAACTAAAACGAGGTAATGAATAGTAAATTGCAGCTGTGAATTAATGCTGTGGAAATGAAGGAACTAAAGGTCATTGCACACTCAGTCCGAAATTTTCGCAAGCGTTGTTGCGTTTTTCCGTATTCTCCGTCCTTTCCTATCAAAATGCATGGTACAGATGCGAAAACGCAGAAAATCAAACCTGATCCAAATTTTTTATGACGGACGAAAGTTTCGGAGGCAGTGTGCAAACCTGATTGACACAACATGAGGTCGTATTTATTTTTTAACGTGCAAAAATTTCGGATTTAGTGTGCAATTGACCTTAATTCTTAATTTGTGGCCATACTAGATATGTTTTGTCTGCATGTCATGTGGTTCTGTTCTGCAGCCAACAAGTTTAGCATTTTATCCCAAATCATTTTGGATTTTGTGTTCCAGTCTACGACACTCCCCAGAGCTGTTTGCACCTGGCCCTGCTCACCTGCCTGTTCCTGCTTCTGTCTGCACTGGGTCTAGCACTGTACTGCACGGACCGCCGGAAACCCCAGCGTGCCTGCGAAGAGCTGCAGACGGTACTGGCTGTGTACCTGCTTCAGTTCAAACAGATCGTTTGGGCCTGCTGGATCTGGCTGACCATGCAATGACCATAACTGACCACAGGGGGCAGCAACGGGCAGGGGGGAAAAAACATGAAAGGTCAGGATGTTTTTTGAAGGACTGTGGAGGAAATAAAAGATAAAGGTCCTCTTGTTTTATTTATTGCTTTATTTTCACTGTTATAATCAGAATTTTCTGAGGATGCTCAACATCCAACTCTTTTATTTTGTGGATGATTAAAGGCCATGTGCTTTTCAACACCATTAAGGTATGGTGTGCCTTTTTGCCCTTTATGGTGGCATAGCTAATGCCACATCCTCATTATACCGAGCCGTATATATTTAGATCTCTCTGTGTAGCTCGTTTTCCTCGTATAGTGGTTCTGGATGGTATGGTTTAAAGGAATAGTTCACCAAAAATGAAAATTTGCTTAAAATGTACTCATCCTCAAGCCATCCAAGATGTAGATGAGTTATGTTTTTTTATCAGAACAGATTTGGAGAAATTTAGCATTACATCACTTGCTCACCAGTGGATCCTCTGTAGTAAATGGGTGCCATTAGAATGAGAGTTCAAACAGCTGATAAAAATGTCATAATGATATAAAAGTATTTTACACATTTTGTGAAGCAAAAAGCTGTGGTTGTGAGAAACAAATCCATCGTTAAGGCGTTTTAAACTTTAAACCCTTTTACTTGTGAATTACTGTGATGTTTTTATCAGCTGTTTGGACTCTCATTCTGACGGCACCCATTCACTGCTGAGGATCCATTGATGTGCAAGTGATGTAATGCTAAATATCTCCAAATCTATTCCAATGAAGAAACAAACTCATATAAATCACGATTAGCCTGAGGTTGAGTACATTTTCCGTACATTAAAATTTTTGGCTGAATGTTTTCTTTAAAGCATATTTTGTTCCTTTTCCAAAGATTACTTGTGCAGCAATATTAATTAAAACATTTAGCACTCAGAATTATATAAGACTGTCGAGAGAGAAAACGAATGAATGAATTCTGTCCACAGGTAGAGCCCGACTGATATATTAATAGGTCAGTATTATCAGGAAAATTAGGCATGCAAGACACTGAATACCTTTACAGGTCTCTAATAAGCAATATGAAAAAGAGCCACATGTAATGGTGAGTACATGCATAATATCGTGTGCATAGTCACAAATAGTTACATTTTAGGGCAGAGAATGCTTAGACACACACACACACACACATATCGCATGTGCTTATAGAATGAGTAAACGCATGGCTGGATCCTTTCCTGCTAGTGCTGTTCTTTGTGTTCATTTGCTTTCTATAATATTTACCTCAAAGATTTGTATCAAAAAATTATTGATTTCTGAAGCTCTATTTTTGTCTTAGGATATAAATAGCAATATAAGGGCTTTCTGATTCAACGAGTGAATTTAGGAAACTGCTGAAATAAATGTACTGTATTACAAAAATAAAGACAGGATTGAGTTATGTTAATCCTTAGACATATCCAAGAATTTATTTATTTTCATCCAGCTTCAAAACATCTTAATATTTTGATTTTGGTACAACCATGTCATTTTATTTTAATTAAATATTAGAGAGACATGATCCTCATTTTTATTGAGGATTCTCCTGAAATTTAAGCTATTTAATAATATAATTAAACATTATATTGTTATTAGTAAAATGTCATGTGGTGCAACTCCCCAAAAACTTAATTATAATTTACTTTATAAAATATTATTTTCTTCTCTTTACCGTGAACACTCTTATGTCATTGACTCATTATTGGATCAGACCCAAAATCAGTCGGGCTTTACAGATTGTGCACACTTTATTCTCTATGAACCGATGTATCACATTATATGGCAATTTTAATGTCTTGTCAAATAATATTTCATTTATTCAATGCTTTTATTTTTAATGCACTTGCCGTACATGATGTGGTTGAATGTGTCTGTGGAACGCAAGACAATGCTATTTATTTTACTAATAATCAAATAGGTTTAGAATACAAATATGCGTTTTATGCATTTATCACACATGTAAATGACACTAATCATTGTTAAAGAATATAGTTCAATGTAAATGAGAAAAGAGAACTGGCACAATGACGCCACCTTTAGCTTTTATCTACTTTACAAGAAACGAAGGGCAACGCTGTTCTGTTAAGCACAAACGTTTCCATCTGCCACAAATTCTCTCAGAAAGAGATATAAGACTGTTGAAGAATGTGTTGGCCATATATTGTCTCATGCACTGCCAGATTTAACTGGCAAATGAAAGAATGCCATTTTAAATAGCTGAATGCTTTATGATAATCGCTATTTAAGTTTATATTTTGCATAAACCTGTACCAGCATCTTGGCTTAAGCCTAATAATGGAGCATTTATTTGTTTTACAAGAATTTTCTTTTTCTATCTTTTTTACTGTTCCACTCAAGTTTTACACTTTTAGTCTCTTAATCTTTCTTTATTGCAGCAGCTGTTCATTATCTATTTTTCCTAGCTTTGGGGCAAGCATTTTCTATCAAATTATATCAGCTTTTGGTTTCTAGTGTGAAAAATTGCTTATTTTCCATTAGCACACAAGCTGGCATGTATTGCTTGAATTAAAGAGACAGTACACCCAACATTGAAAACTGTCATCATGAAGATATATTACACACACACACACATTTGGGGTCAGTTAGATATTTTTTTCTGAAAGAAATTAATATTTTTATTCAGCACAGATGCATTAAATTGATCAAAAGGGACAATAAAGACATTTATAATGTCACAACAGATTTCTATATCAAATTAATGCTGTTCTTTTGGACTTTATTAATTATCCTAAATTTAATTAATAAGAAATATTATTGAACAGCAAATCTACCTATTAGAACAATTTCTGAAGAATCATCATGTCACAGAAGACAGAAGTAATGATGCTTTAATATCACAGGAATAAATTAACTGATATTTTCAATTGTAGTATATATAAATAATAATTTTACTGTATTTTATCAAATACATTCAGTTGTGTCAAGAGCTTTATTTAAAAATCTAACTGACCCCAAATACTTAATATGTATTAAAAATGCAGTTGAATTAATCCCCATCAATAAAATTGATTGAGAGAAACTAATTAAAGGTGCACAAATCATTAACAAAACGGTGACCTGCATCAAATCACTGTGAGTTATTTGGATAGAAACACCTGAAAATGTCAAAACACAAAACAAATGTTTCATTATATCAGAATATGTTGTGCACTATATGTCTATTCAATTTATGCAACATTAGCACACTTGCTTACCCATTTCAGGGGAATTCGGATGACAAAAAACTAAATATTTTGTACTGTTGAGCTAGCCGATGGCTGAAGCAATAGAATCCCCCCAGAGCAAGTACACATTCTCTATGTTTAGTCTTTCTGTAATGTGTATTTCAATAGAGATGCTTTATGGCAGTATATTCACTGCATGCATTTCTTTTGTTTCAAATATTCAAGACCAAAAAGAGCTCTAAATCATCACTATAGTTTAAAAGACTGAATTTGATTTATTTCGTGATCAAAGAAAAATCAACAACTGCTTTGTATGTCCATAATCGTTGCTGTTTATACTGCTATTACTGCTTTTATTGAATAAAAGCCATATAATGTTGAAAGTTGCTGAGATTTGTTCACACTATTACACAATAAATAAAATGCACAAAACAATCGTATGCATAATGTTTTATACTCGTAAATGTGGGCCTGAGTGTGTTACAGAGTTACAGTGAATCACGACTCATGCTCACACATCATAAACTAGCTAAATTAAACCATAATCCTTAAGGGTTAGGATGACTAGTTATCATAAGATGCTTGAACCAAAAAAGGCATACATCAAATTGTATTGCAACATGCGCAACAATATTTCAAAACATAGTGAACTATGACATAAACTTTGTAGGTGATCCTAGGAAAGCAAGTAAACTCGATGGAGCAAATCATTAAATTATCCCTCCAAATATCACATATCTCATCAAATTATGATGTTATATCCTGAAGATTAGTCACTTCAATATTTTTATAGAGCCTAGATTTCCTCTTCGTCTGTCTGAATTAATTAATAGACTGTACTATGGATGTACATGCAAGCATGTTTTCAAGAGCAATCCTTTTACATAGGAAAGATACTACCACAGTCTAAACATCATTATATATGTCTTACACATAAGAGGCAGGGAGGGAGTGATCTTTCAGTAAAGAAAAGCAGACATGGATCACACACACTTCAAATAGTGTTTAAAACGAGTATTACCTGAGCTACAATGTATGCACTAAGTCCAACTCCTGATGGAATAGAGACTGACTGGAAGCTGTTGCTCATTTCTAGCGCTGCTTTAAATAGGCGTCAGAAGGAAATAATCATTTGGTTGAGTAAAAACGTAATAAGACGTTGATTGTATGTCACATTAGATTTAGAAGAACATTATTTTATGCACACTTCCTTAAATATCCCATAAATAAATAATATCCCAAATATCCATATCGTTCCAAATTTGCTGTTGTGAAACACAAATGAAGGTATTTTTTAATAAACCTGAGAAATTTCCATCCCTCCAAGGAAAGTTCATTCCACCAAAACTCTGCTTTAAAAAGTTAATATGGTGAAAAAAGCTTAAATATGCTTACTTGATGCACGAGAACCAACGAGGTTTGTTCTTGCGTGTGACTCAAGCATGTTTACTATATGTAATGTGCTCTGTGCATTGATCCATGTCTATATTAATTCACATTGAAGTTACCATGTCTCTTCGGAAGACGTGGATTAAATTGCTCAATTCATTTGGATTATTTACAATGTTGTGAACTTTTGAAAGCTATTGTGGAAATGACGTTCATCGAAGGGACAGAAATCTAAGGAAGCTTGAGGAAAAAGCAATGACTTTTTTTCGCGTTTGCGAATTGCAATTTTGTATCTAATATAATTTCTGTTCAAAAACTCACAATAGCGCGTTTACATCTTGCAATTCTGAAAAAGTTTGAATTTCAAGATACAAACTCAGAATTGCGAGAAATTAAGTCAGAGTAACAAGAAAGCCTATAAACTCGGAATTGCAAAAAATAATGTCGCAATTTGGAGAAAAATGGCAGAATTTGCTCAAAGTCAATTGTGAGATATAAACTCGCAATTGCTATATTTAAACTCGCAATTATATGAAGTCTGAATTGTGATATAATAAGTCTTAATAACCTATTTATTTATTTTTTATTCTGTGGTGGAAATGGGCTTCCATGGAAATCTCACTGGTTTCATTGAAAATATCTTCATTTTGTGTTTTGAAGATGAATAAAAGTCTTACAGGTTTGGGACAACATGAAGTAGTAAAATATTTTTTTTTTTCTTAAACTATCCCTTTAAGTTATTTATGTACACTGTTTATTTTGTCCAGGGTCTTGTGTTTCAAGCTCAACATCAAAAAATATTGCGAGTAAATGATCTATGACCTCTGTCCGAACAATTGAGTGCACGTGAATGTCTCAGTCTCAGTCATTGTCGAATGTCAAATAAAATGTTATTCAGAAGCATTTGGTTCAGTTAAGCTCAGCTGAGGTCAATCTAAAGTTGAGAAACACCAAATTTAGAAGCTTATGAACACATTTTACTTGACAGTAAATCTCAATGCGTTGAAAAATGTTGAGTTGATCATATCATGCCACTTTTCTCATCTACCACATCAGAGCGCCGGCGTGACGAGCGTCCGAGTAGCAACTCTTTCTCGTGGATCAAGCTGTCGACCAGATCCTCTTGACGGTAGTTATGATAGACCTTCAGAAAGGCCATGACGGTGATACCGAGCCAAGTCAGCCAAGCCGCCCACAACCCAAACTAGAGGAAGCAGAGGAGGATTGACTGTTATATTCGTGATAAAAACTGGTAATAAGCAGTGTGAAACAGAAACTAGAAAAGGAAAATTCAAGACAGAGTTTGAATTTTGAAAGTTGATACAGTGCTGTAGGGATGAAATGAGTTTTTCCCTTTAAGCCAACACAATGATTGATATAAAACACTCGTGTAGTTATCACACACATTGTTATTTTGAACTGACCAACCTGTGCTATGGCAAACTGGTCATAAAAAGCAGAGTTGTCCAACCCTAGTTCAAGATTAGTGTCCTGAAGTTCCTCACAGCTAGAAATGAACAGTAGTCTGTTAGAAATGATTCACAGACACCTGAAGAATCAACATTTATCAAGTAGATATTGCTCATAAAAACTAAGAACAAAGCTGCTTGTCAGACACATTCAGAGTTTATATTCAAATAATGTAGTAGTCTGTGGACACTTAAACGTGACTGAACTAGAACAGTCACTGAAGTGAACCGAGCCAAAAGCCTCTGGCTAATTTCAATGTCACCAAACCCTCTCTGACAGAGGAAAACAGGCCTATCCTATTAAATGTGGCTCTTTCCAAGTTAGAAAGGCAGTCTAAAAACAACAACTATCTGTCTTAGTTTTCAGTTTCTTATATAGGCCTACATTGTAGTGTTTATATGCAAGTGGGTTACCTGAGTGTCATGCTTACCTGCTGGGCATACTGCCTCCTTCTGTGATAGCATCACACCATAGATTGAAACCCACACTGACTATTGTGCTGGACAGGAACACAGCAAACACTACGAATGTGCTGATGAGCAGGTTCAGGAAGGCATTGAAGATTGAGCTGTAAAAATAATAAAGAGATTTTCACCATTTACACTCTCCAGTTGTTCCGAACCCCTACTATTTTCTTTCTTCTGTGGAACACAAAAGAAGATATTTTGCAGAATGCTGAGCTGCTCTTTTCCTTGAAATGACAAAGGACATTGATTCAATGTTTATCCTCCAAAGAGCTGTGTATAGTTATATGTAGTTTGTTTTAATAATTAGGGATGCTCCCCAAGCTGGTTGAAAAGTGATACAAATATGTGACAATGCACCTTTTTCATTTATAATTTGTCTTAAATCTCATTTTGTAAAAAAAAAATAAAAAAAATAAATCATGAGAAAATCGTATCACATTGTGAGTGGGGTAGATCGTTAAGTCCCTATTATTAATATTTGTTTTAGTTATTTTAGTACACCATTAAACTAAATTAAAATGAGCAATGTTGTAAAGACAACTAGCTGAAAATTCAGTTTTTGGTATTTTATTTTAGTTTACGTTTAGTTTATTTCAAGTGATGTTTGTTTGTTTGTTCGTTTAATTTTAGTTTGAGTTAACTAATAATCCTGTTCTGAAGCCATATAAATGTCACACTTATTCACACTTATTTGTTATAATCTGTCATGAGACTTGCAAGAACAAATGATGTTTGATATTATTATGATTACACAAGCACTGGTGAGATTAAGAGCTTCATTTACTCTAACTTTAAAACTTTTATATTTTGGCATATATACAGTATTATTCAGTATATGTAGCTTCAGAAGACCTGGAGTATTGTATACTTTTTTTTATCATGTAACCATTTAATTTCATTGTTTGGAAAACAGCAACTTGGACATTCTGCCTAATATCATTTTTGTTGTGTTCCACATTAGAAACTAAATAATATGGGTTTATCACATATTAATTATATAATTTACAAAGTTGGATGAAATAACCCTTTTGAATGGTTTTATAATCATTCAAATAAAATTGTAGTTTCATATAATATAAATAATTAAATAATAGCTGCTTATACTGATTTTCATAGTGTCTTATCCTGAGAATTGGCTGATTTAGTTACATACTATATATTAAAAGAGTATATCTAGTGTTTATGTCTATTAAATGTAAACTGGCCTTTGATTTCAGGCTGGACAGGCAGGCTATAATCATATAGCAATGATTAATAATCAATCTCATTATTAAAATTAAATGATTAATAATCAATCTCATTATTAGGCTAAAAATTAATTCATTTATATTGCATGATTTCAAACTGCCACTTTATCCATTTTTTATATTATTTTAATTTTTTTTTTATTTTTTTTTTATTTTTTTTTTCTACATTCTTATTTGTGTATATTGTAAACATTTTATGTGTATGTATGTGTGTACCATATATATATTATATATTCTATGTATATGTATATATATATATTGATGTCTGTATTTTTGTGTTCCTGTAAGTGTATAATCTACAGGGAGTAAGAGAGTGATACCTGTATGTATGTAGCTGATTTATACTTTATATTAGGCCACATTCTTATTTAACAATGAAACTACTTCATCACAAATCGTGTCACAGTTTATTGTTATTGAACATGTTTCCCATATAAAATATAGTAGCTCATCTGTGCTGCTATATGACATAACAGCATACATTAATCCAATCCACCGCACTGGCACGGGTCTAATACATGTGAGGCATCAAATTCACAAGCAATACGATGAAAGAAACAATCACTCACTCATCGTGGCCTTTGCAGACGAAGAGCAGCATCCTCCAGGCTTGTACGGCGGACAGGATGAGCGACGCGATGCCGACAGCGGTGATGAAGCTGCAGGAGGTCTGTGGTCCCCATTCCTCAATGATAAAGCGCTGCTTAGACACCGTGATGTTCTCGTTCTGCCACATCCCCCGCGTAAAAAGCAGACATTTGCCGCGAAAATCCTCCGTGTTCTCCGACAGAGGTACTATAGCTATAAAGCCAAATACGAAAGCTAAAAAATAAAGAATGCATTGCGCGAATATTAAATTATCCACAGGCATTTTGTCTGAGCTGTGTTGTTGCTGCGGCTCTCGCTGCAGCTGCGCAGTCGAACTCTGCAGAGCAGAGAAATACAGCTTAAGGCATTTATTCCCTGAAAAAAGCATCAGAAACCCACTACACTTAATGAGCTGTAGTTTTATGGAAGGCTAATCGATACAAATGCTCAAAAGCGGCTAACACTTTTATTAGTGAGCCATTAGTTCATTAGCGATTCGGATACGAGTAGAGGAGAATATTTGTAGTCAAGTTTGTTGTATAATATTATTATTTTCTAGCTTTGCAGTAGTGTTTATTTTGTGTGTGTGTGTGTGTGTGTGTGTGTGTGTGTGTGTGTGTGTGTGTGTGTGTGTGTGTGTGTGTGTGTGTGTGTGTGTGTGTGTGTGTGTGTGTGTGTGTGTGTGTGTGTGTGTGTGTGTGTGGGCATGTTTATGTGGTTTATGAGGACACAAATTTGTATAATGACATGGGTATGACATAGGTATTACAAGGAGAAGGTGATTTATGAGGACATTTTCAGTGTCCCCATAATTTAAAACGCTTATAAATCATACAGAGTGAGTTTTTTTGAGGGAGAATAGAAATGCACCGTCTCCTGTGAGGGCTAAGTTTAGGTGTAGGGTAGGTGTAGGGCAATAGCACATACGGTTTGTACAGTATAAAAACCATTACGCCTATGGAAAGTCCCCGTAAACCATAAAAACCAACATGTGTGTGTGTGTGTGTGTGGGGGGGGGGTTTATGAGGACACAAATTTGTATAATGTCATGGGTATATATGACAGGTATTACAAGGAGAAGGTGATTTATAAGGATAATTCAAAAGGCTTATAAATCATACAGAGTGAGATTTTTGGGGGGAAAGTAGAAATGTGCAGTCTCCTGTGAGGGCTAAGTTTAGGTGTAGGGTTGTTGTAGGGCAATAGCACATACAGTTTGTACAGTATAAAAAAAATTACGCCTATGGAGAGTCCCTGTAAACCATAAAAACCAATGTATGTGTGTGTGTGTGTGTGTGTGTGTGTGTGTGTGTGTGTGTGTGTGTGTGTGTGTGTGTGTGTGTGTGTGTGTGTGTGTGTGTGTGTGTGTGTGTGTGTGTGTGTGTGTGTGTGTGTGTGTGTGTGTGTGTGTGTGTGTGTGTGTGTGTGTGTGTGTGTGTGTGTGTGTGCCATCTACAATTCAGTGAATAGGTGAGACTCTCAAACATCAACAGTGTAAAGTAGACACACACATTCACACATTCTTGTTTATACTTTGTGGGGTCCTAATGTCCCCACAAATAGACTTTTCGGGGTCCTTTAATTGGACATCAGCAAAAGACCACAGCAGGTGCCACTCCTGTCAGCTAAGTAGAGGAAACTGAGGCTACAGTTTGCACAAGCGTATCAAAACTGACAATAGAAGATTGGAAAAAGGTTGCCTGGTCTGACGAGTCTCGATTTCTTCTGAAACATTCTGATGATAGTGTCAGAATTTGGCATAGACAACAATAAATAATTCCTTCCTTGTATCAAAGGTTCAGGCTGCTGGTTGTGGTGTAATGGGTGGGGCACATTTTGGGCCCTTTTGAGCATTGTTTTTATGCCACAGTCTACCTATTGTTACTGATCATGTCAATCCCTTTATGACCACAGTGTGCCAATCTTGTGATGGCTACTTCTAGCCAAATAACACGCCATGTCAAAAAGCTCTAATCAGCTCAAACTGGTTTCTTCAACATGACAATGAGTTAACTACTCTGCCTTCACTAACACCAGATCTCAGTTCAAAAGGGCACATTTGGTATGTGCTGGAACGGGAGATTTGCATCGTGGATGTGCAACTGACAAATCTGCATGATGCTGTCATGTCAATATGAACCAAAATATCTCAGGAATGTTCTCTGTTTATTAAATATGGACTAATTGAGAATTATTACACAGAAGAGGTTGCATTGACAAATGAGTGTGATTTTTTATTTGTTTTAATATAATCTCATTTTCTATGAATATTATTAAAATGAGCATCAAACATTAACCCTAACCCTATAACTCTTCCTACTGTTGTGCACATTACAGCAAATCTATTCGGTTACCACTTTAGTTTGGATGTACAGATTTGGTGTATCAGTTTTGTTAAACTTCTTAATTCCTCTCACAAAACCATACAAAGGTATAATGACATGGATAATCAGCCCACCCAAAGTGAGATACAGCAGAGTCTTCATCTCCAACTGCATTATTTGGCTCCTTGGCCCCCCACAAACTCCAGATCCTGCAACAACAGACCATCTTTAAAACAGCTTTAAAAAATATATGGGGCTAAATTGACTAAATAGGTTTTGAAGTTAATGCATGAATGCAATGATATTGCTTGCAAAGAGGTTATGGTTTAAATTATTTATACTTTTTTCATACACAACAGTGTGACTGAGAATTGAGGCCAAGCTGCTCACTTAGTGGTCAGTGCGCTGCCATTAACCTACTTCCAGACCCCATCTTTATCACTGTCAGTCAGACCAATCCACACAATGTTTGCACTAGTAACCTTTGTAATATAATCCTAGAATGAAATATTATACATTTACTTTGAAGGTTTGTCCATATGCTATTATTTTATCATGAAGAAAAGTAGTAATTATTAAACTCTGTACTGTGTGTTCAGATGACTGGATTCTCGTTGTATTCAAGTCTTCTATTTCCATTGTGATTTCGCCTTTTATAGCATCAGCATTTTCATAGATATCATCTGTTTTCCTTTGTCTCTCTCTTGTGTCCATTTCCTGAGCCATACCTTTATTCACTTACAAATACTTTCAGAGAAGAGAAGTGAGAGTTCTGAAATATAACCTAAATGTAGACTGTACCAACTAACAAATAAAGACAAGTATTTAACAATATAAGCTTTTCTGAGGCAGACTATATTCCTGATGTGTGGAAATATTTCAAGTTTTAATATGTACAGGAAGTTCAGGTCACCTCAGAATGTCACAGAGGGGTTTGTTCTGTCAGAAGTTTAATAATTATTGGAACCTGCCACTGTTTGATTATTCAAAATGTTTTCCTACAGCAATCTGTCACAACACATTAAAGAGCTACAACATGGCATTTATTGTCCGAATTTCTTACAAAAAATGAGAAAATTTGAAAGCTGAGACTTTGTTTTTATAACTGAAGTAACCTGCTTTGTCTTGTCTTGCAGTGTGTTGTCAGTTTTCTCTTTGCTCCGCAATGTATTTTTCACTGCGTGAGAACATAATGTGTGGCGTGAGAGCACCATGGCTTGTCGGACATAGCAACAGGGTGGGTTTTTGCGAAGGCTCAATTGGCTTCTAATTTTTTAATTATGTAATATGCATGATGCATTCTTACCTGACAAATACATATTATATTTGATTTATTATGAACTCTCCTCAAATTATTGTGTCAGCTCATGGAACAAAAAGGCCTATTTCTCTCAAATGTTGTTCACAAATCTGTCTAAATCTGTTTCCTCAAAAAGAATCACATCAAATTGGAACTAAATCCTTATAATTTAAGTGGACTTTGCAGAAGCACACGCAAAATAGCTACATGCATTATACCTTCACCCATGTCGTTGGATCCCGTCGTTGGGCCAATGATTGAACCTTACATTAAAATTGCTTTATGGTCTGTAATCGTTTTTCCAAATTCACCTCTCGTATTATTTTTCATTCACTTTTTGACAGTTTTTCCATCATTAAATGCCATCATCCGTGTCTGTGCCATGTATTTGTGCAGAAAGGAACTTTTTTGTGAAAATGTTTTCAGTATTTATGCAGTAAGGAACTTCATCTCACTGCAGAAGGACACTATATATCATTGTTTCAGAAATGTTGATTGTGTTCATTTAAATGAGCTATAAGCTCAAATGAGCTACAATCATATGCATTTATTATCATAGATTCACTCAGTATCTGTATAAAGTCTCCAGAGGCTTAATCATTTTGATGCTGGCTGGTGTTTGGGAATATTTACGACTTTTGAAATGTTCATCTAGTTGCAGGTTGTTACAAAATATTCAATGATTTTTAAGAAGGTCAAAAATGAAAAAGTAATTTTCTCTTTATCAAGTTTACAACCAAAATCAAATTTATTGTAAGTATATTTTGTTCTTTTTTCATGCACACTTGTTTTCTTTTGAAACTTCTGTAGTGGACTGTATTTTGATCATCATCTGTGTTTGTGTGACCAGTATTTATGCATATAGGAACTACTTTTGTGAAAATGTTTTAAATATTTATGCATTTAGGAACTTTATCTTACCACAGAAGGACAATGACAATATTTGTTTACACAATGTGAATTGTGTTTATTTAAATGAGTTTCAAATGCATATATACATTTTAATAATGTGTGATGCTGGAAAATTATTATAGCTTTCAGGTTGTTGCTGGTACAAGTCCAGACAGTGGATCAGTTCATAGTCAACGGTTTTAACATCAGCTGTTTTTGCATGCTGTTCCATCACTGTGAATTATTTAGTGGTTTTCAAGGAGGTTGACTTTTTAAAGGAACTCTTGTCAGTATCTTTTGGGCCAAAGCTTACCACTTGTGCTAAACATAATACGAGAATGGTCAAAAATAACATCAGCTCATAGTATTATATTAAAGTATATGAAATTTAAAGTTTATTAAAAAATAACAATAAAACAAAAATCTGGCATTACATCAACAGACAATATTACTCTACAAAAGACTCTAAGGAATAGTTCATAAGGCTATACTCTATATAGACACATTGGAAAATTAAATTATATTTTTTGCAGTCTTTTTTTAAAGCTTGACAGTGGTTACCATCCAGTGTCATTATATAAATAAGTGCAATCAGGACTTGTATTGCAAAAACAAATTTAAAGGCAAAATAAGCTCATACAGCTGTAGAACAACTCCTGGACGAGAAAGTAATGATTTTCGTTTTAATATTTAAATGATCTAGATAAGAGGCTTTAACAAGTGTTTATTTTAGATCAGGGGTGTCCATTTCTGCTCATGGAGGACCACCATCCTGCAGAGTTTCAGAAATGTATTGTAGTCCTGAAAACCTTGATAGGTTCAGGTGTGTTCAATTAGGATTGAAGCTAAAATCGGCTGCAAAGATGGCCCTCCAAGAGCAAGATTGGACACCCCTGTCACAAAGCCCCTGCTTTACATGATAATCATTCATTATGAAAGCTTTGTAAAATTTGTATGATGTTCTTAGGGCCATATTAGGGGTAAATTATCTTCTCACAGATCCATTGATAAGCACCATCACATCTTGCATCAAGCCATCCTAAAAACGGCCAGTTTGTCAAATACGTCACAACACAATTTTCTATTGTTAGTCCAAAGGGCTCTCCAAACGCCCAGAACCTGCAACAACAGATCAGCATTAGATGTTCAGTCTGTTTCTGTGTGATATAATACTGACTGTGAGAGTCATTTATTACATAATAATTAGTTCAGTGATTTCTCACCCAGAGGTCATATTGGTGCCATCAACCCATTTCCAGCTGCCCTCAACTTCTTTGTCAGTCAGACCAATCCAGAATTCTCTTTTATCAGTAATTTTCTTAACAAAATCCTGAGCATACGAAACAATTACGCTTGTAGATCATTAACAGACAACTGACACATTCCATATGAATCTTTCATTTAGAAGTTAAACACCACAAATGTACACAAAACTCACATTTTCCTCTCTGGTGTTTATGATGATCATATCTGCTCCTCTCTTCTGACAGTCTTGTCTGCTGTTGTCCCAGTTCTTCCTCTCAGTGGACAAGTGGTAAAAACTGGATTGAAAATAAATCCATTCATCTGTAAACACAACCAGTCCAGCTGTTAACTTTTCCCCCATTTACACTCACCTGCTTGTAACTTTCAGAAAGTATACTAAAAAATGATTTAGTGTAAGTTACTGAGACCCCAACGTAATGCCATATTTAACTCTGCTTTAGCAATGTCTTCTAAATAGCAAATACTTAAAGAAACATTACCAAGAGTCAGAAATTAATTTCTTAGCTGCTCTCTCTCATTGGTCATGTTTGTGTTCTTGGATATGAGCTGTTGTCTCTCTTGAGTGAATATGACACACCGTACTATGACTGCAGTCAGCAGAAGAACACACAGCAGAACCAAACCCACTACAGCTGCTCTGTAGTTTCTGATCTCCACTGAATCCCCTCCTGAAGAACAAACATGCTGTTATTCTTTCTATTTATCCACTTAACACAGCACACATCAATTGAAAGCATGAAAACTGAGTGAATTATTAATCTCAATACCTGTGAGTTCAGGTGACTTTCCTTGTGTTGAGTCTTTTCCAATTTCATCTCTTATGATAACATTTTCATAGACATTAGTGCTTTCCCCATCTTCTCTGTACATTTTTCTATATTTTCATAAACACTTTCAGACAGTTTTGGTGTTGTCAAGATGCTCACAAACTCACACTGGTTTCTCCCCTGGAGCGGAGTGTGTTGTTGTGTTCCTCATCTGTGTTTGTATGTTACAGAAAGGAACTTCAGTGACAAGCTTGGCCAAGTCTAGCGGTGGCACGGGGTGGCACCGTAATACTTACTCTGTTCGTTGTAAGTATTAAATTATAGCTACAGGCCTGTTGAAAAGCTAAAAATGTATGTTGAAAGCTCCATAGACTTTGTAGCTATTTTTTGTTGCCGCGATGCACCAGCACTGCTTAAAATAGAAATTGTTATGTTACGTTTCTTCCTATTGTTTCAAAGATTAAAGGCACACCTTCCCAAGTTGTCTGCAGTAACGTGGTAAACACTAAAATGTGGGGTTTTAATAACGTTAGCATTCTGACACTTGGAATTTTAAGATGAAGTATAGTAAACAAGTTTGTATTGAATAAACAAACGTTTTTGCGTGTAGTCTCATATATTTTTATTTTCGTTTGCAATGTCCAAAAACAGCTTCACATTAAATTATTTTGTATTTAATCATATTATAATATGGCTATTAAATATACTATTTGTGTAATATTGATGATTAAGTTAGAGGAGTTTTATTTAGACAGAATGTGTCAAAAAGTGAAAAGGGGACAAAGTAAGGCACAGCAGCAATACATTCAAGGTTTCTTCAGGAAGAAACCGTGTCAAAGACAGGTAGATGCAGTACAGTGCAGTGCAGGTCAGAGCCAATCCATCAGCCAGGGGCTGTAGAGGAAACTGAGGCTACAGTTTGCACAAGCGTATCAAAACTGACAATAGAAGATTGGAAAAAGGTTGCCTGGTCTGACGAGTCTCGATTTCTTCTGAAACATTCTGATGATAGTGTCAGAATTTGGCATAGACAACAATAAATAATTCCTTCCTTGTATCAAAGGTTCAGGCTGCTGGTTGTGGTGTAATGGGGTGGGGGACATTTTCTTGGCACATTTTGGGCCCTTTTGAGCATTGTTTTTATGCCACAGTCTACCTATTGTTACTGATCATGTCAATCCCTTTATGACCACAGTGTGCCAATCTTGTGATGGCTACTTCTAGCCAAATAACACGCCATGTCAAAAAGCTCTAATCAGCTCAAACTGGTTTCTTCAACATGGCAATGAGTTAACTACTCTGCCTTCACTAACACCAGATCTCAGTTCAAAAGGGCACCTTTGGTATGTGCTGGAACGGGAGATTTGCATCGTGGATGTGCAACTGACAAATCTGCATGATGCTGTCAATATGAACCAAAATATCTCAGGAATGTTCTCTGTTTATTAAATATGGACTAATTGAGAATTATTACACAAAAGAGGTTGCATTGACAAATGAGTGTGATTTTTTATTTGTTTTAATATAATCTCCTTTTCTATGAATATTATTAAACTGAGCATCAAACATTAACCCTAACCCTATAACTCTTCCTACTGTTGTGCACATTACAGCAAATCTATTCGGTTACCACTTTAGTTTGGATGTACAGATTTGGTGTATAAGTTTTGTTAAACTTCTTAATTCCTCTCACAAAACCATACAAAGGTATAATGACATGGATAATCAGCCCACCCAAAGTGAGATACAGCAGAGTCTTCATCTCCAACTGCATTATTTGGCTCCTTGGCCCCCCACAAACTCCAGATCCTGCAACAACAGACCATCTTTAAAACAGCTTTAAAAAATATATGGGGCTAAATTGACTAAATAGGTTTTGAAGTTAATGCATGAATGCAATGATATTGCTTGCAAAGAGGTTATGGTTTAAATTATTTATACTTTTTTCATACACAACAGTGTGACTGAGAATTGAGGCCAAGCTGCTCACTTAGTGGTCAGTGCGCTGCCATCAACCCACTTCCAGACCCCATCTTTATCACTGTCAGTCAGACCAATCCACACAATGTTTGCACTAGTAACCTTTGTAATATAATCCTAGAATGAAATATTATACATTTACTTTGAAGGTTTGTCCATATGCTATTTATCATGAAGAAAAGTAGTAATTATTAAACTCTGTACTGTGTGTTCAGATGACTGGATTCTCGTTGTATTCAAGTCTTCTATTTCCATTGTGATTTCGCCTTTTACAGCATCAGCATTTTCATAGATATCATCTGTTTTCCTTTGTCTCTCTCTTGTGTCCATTTCCTGAGCCATACCTTTATTCACTTACAAATACTTTCAGAGAAGAGAAGTGAGAGTTCTGAAATATAACCTAAATGTAGACTGTACCAACTAACAAATAAAGACAAGAAGTATTTAACAAAATAAGCTTTTCTGAGGCAGACTATATTCCTGATGTGTGGAAATATTTCAAGTTTTAATATGTACAGGAAGTTCAGGTCACCTCAGAATGTCACAGAGGGGTTTGTTCTGTCAGAAGTTTAATAATTATTGTAACCTGCCACTGTTTGATTATTCAAAATGTTTTCCTACAGCAATCTGTCACAACACATTAAAGAGCTACAACATGGCATTTATTGTCCGAATTTCTTACAAAAAATGGGAAAATTTGAAAGCTGAGACTTTGTTTTTATAACTGAAGTAACCTGCTTTGTCTTGTCTTGCAGTGTGTTGTCAGTTTTCTCTTTGCTCCGCGATGTATTTTTCACTGCGTGAGAACATAATGTGTGGCGTGAGAGCACCATGGCTTGACGGACATAGCAACAGGGTGGGTTTTTGCGAAGGCTCAATTGGCTTCTAATTTTTTAATTATGTAATATGCATGATGCATTCTTACCTGACAAATAAATATTATATTTGATTTATTATGAACTCTCCTCAAATTATTGTGTCAGCTCATGGAACAAAAAGGCCTATTTCTCTCAAATATTGTTCACAAATCTGCCTAAATCTGTTTCCTCAAAAAGAATCAAATCAAATTGAAACTAAATCCTTATTATTTATGTGGACTTTGCAGAAGCACACGTAAAATAGCTGCATGCATTATACCTTCACCCATGTCATTGGATCCCGTCGTTGGGCCAATGATTGGACCTTACATTAAAATTGCTTTATGGTCTGTAATCGTTTTTCCAAATTCACCTCTCGTATTATTTTTCATTCACTTTTTGACAGTTTTTCCATCATTAAATGCCAACAAACTACTGGACTGTGTTGCCCTCCTCATCCGTGTTTGTGCCATGTATTTGTGCAGAAAGGAACTTTTTTGTGAAAATGTTTTCAGTATTTATGCAGTAAGGAACTTCATCTCACTGCAGAAGGACACTATATATCATTGTAGCAAAGTTCGGACGAAGGAAGGAAGCGGACAAGGTTGGCTAGTGGAAACTCGGGTGGTTTTATTATCAGATAAACTTAAACAGGTGCGCACTCTGCGCGTCCTCTGTACATCAACTCTCTCGGTTGCCTCCGCGATCACCCTCTGCGTTCGTTCTGGCTGTCTCTCTCGTCACAGACCACGCGCCCGAGTCTCCACCCCGTCTCTCCTTGAACTCCTGTTCCACAGTGGCTTTTATCTGGTCTCCACGCCAATTACTGCAATCAGACACAGGTGTTCCTCATTTTGCACTTGACCCACTTACTTACCGCTGTCTCCTGAGTCCTTCTCCCGCTGCAGACTTCGCTGAACCACGCCCCCCTCGCCACAATCATTGTTTCAGAAATGTTGATTGTGTTCATTTAAATGAGCTATAAGCTCAAATGAGCTACAATCATATGCATTTATTATCATAGATTCACTCAGTATCTGTATAAAGTCTCCAGAGGCTTAATCATTTTGATGCTGGCTGGTGTTTGGGAATATTTACGACTTTTGAAATGTTCATCTAGTTGCAGGTTGTTACAAAATATTCAATCATTTTTAAGAAGGTAAAAAATGAAAAAGTAATTTTCTCTTTATCAAGTTTACAACCAAAATCAAATTTATTGTAAGTATATTTTGTTCTTTTTTCATGCACACTTGTTTTCTTTTGAAACTTCTGTAGTGGACTGTATTTTGATCCTCATTTGTGTTTGTGTGACCAGTATTTATGCATATAGGAACTTCTTTTGTGAAAATGTTTTAAATATTTATGCATTTAGGAACTTTATCTTACCACAGAAGGACAATGACAATATTTGTTTCCAAAATGTGAATAGTGTTTATTTAAATGAGTTTCAAATGCATATATACATTTTAATAATGTGTGATGCTGGAAAATTATTATAGCTTTCAGGTTGTTGCTGGTACAAGTCCAGACAGTGGATCAGTTCATAGTCAACGGTTTTAACATCAGCTGTTTTTGCATGCTGTTCCATCACTGTGAATTATTTAGTGGTTTTCAAGGAGGTTGACTTTTTAAAGGAACTTTTGTCAGTATCTTTTGGGCCAAAGCTTACCACTTGTGCTAAACATAATACGAGAATGGTCAAAAATAACATCAGCTCATAGTATTATATTAAAGTATTATATTAAAGTATATGAAATTTAAAGTTTATTAAAAAATAACAATAAAACAAAAATCTGGCATTACATCAACAGACAATATTACTCTACAAAAGACTCTAAGGAATAGTTCATAAGGCTATACTCTATATAGACACATTGGAAAATTAAATTATATTTTTTGCAGTCTTTTTTTAAAGCTTGACAGTGGTTACCATTCAGTGTCATTATATAAATAAGTGCAATCAGGACTTGTATTGCAAAAACAAATTTAAAGGCAAAATAAGCTCATACAGCTGTAGAACAACTCCTGGACGAGAAAGTAATGATTTTCATTTTAATATTTAAATGATCTAGATAAGAGGCTTTAACAAGTGTTTATTTTAGATCAGGGGTGTCCATTTCTGCTCATGGAGGACCACCATCCTGCAGAGTTTCAAAAATGTATTGTAGTCCTGAAAACCTTGATAGGTTCAGGTGTGTTCAATTAGGATTGAAGCTAAAATCGGCTGCAAAGATGGCCCTCCAAGAGCAAGATTGGACACCCCTGTCACAAAGCCCCTGCTTTACATGATAATCATTCATTATGAAAGCTTTGTAAAAGTGGTATGATGTCCTTAGGGCCATATTAGGTGTAAATTATCTTCTCACAGATCCATTGATAAGCACCATCACATCTTGCATCAAGCCATCCTAAAAACGGCCAGTTTGTCAAATACGTCACAACACAATTTTCTATTGTTAGTCCAAAGGGCTCTCCAAACGCCCAGAACCTGCAACAACAGATCAGCATTAGATGTTCAGTGCTGCTTTCTGTGTGATATAATACTGACTGTGAGAGTCATTTATTACATAATAATTAGTTCAGTGATTTCTCACCCAGAGGTCATATTGGTGCCATCAACCCATTTCCAGCTGCCCTCAACTTCTTTGTCAGTCAGACCAATCCAGAATTCTCTTTTATCAGTAATTTTCTTAACAAAATCCTGAGCATATGAAACAATTGCGCTTTTAGATCATTAACAGACAACTGACACATTCCATATGAATATTTCATTTAGAAGTTAAACACCACAAATGTACACAAAACTCACATTTTCCTCTCTGGTGTTTATGATGATCAGATCTGCTCCTCTCTTCTGACAGTCTTGACTGCTGTCGTCCCAGTTCTTCCTCTCAGTGGACAAGTGGTAAAAACTGGATTGAAAATAAATCCATTCATCTGTAAACACAACCAGTCCAGCTGTTAACTTTTCTCCCATTTACACTTACCTGCTGTAACTTACAGAAAGTATACTCAAAAATGATTTAGTGTAAGTTACTGAGACCACAACGTAATACCATCTTTAACTCTATGCTCTAGCAATGTCTGCTATATAGCAAATACTTAAAGAAACTTTACCAAGAGTCAGAAGTTAATTTCTTAGCTGCTCTCTCTCATTGGTCATGTTTGTGTTCTTGGATATGAGCTGTTGTCTATCTTGAGTGAAGATGACACACAGTACTATGACTGCAGTCAGCAGAAGAACACACAGCAGAACCAAACACACTACAGCTGCTCTGTAGTTTCTGATCTCCACTGAATCCCCTCCTGAAGAACAAACATGCTGTTATTCTTTTTATTTATCCACTTAACACAGCACACATCAATTGAAAGCATTAAAACTGAGTGAATTATTAATCTCAATACCTGTGAGTTCAGGTGACTTTCCTTGTGTTGAGTCTTTTCCAATTGCATCTCTTATGACAGCATTTTCATAGACATTAGTACTTTCCCCATCTTCTCTGAACATTTTTCTATATTTTCCTAAACAATTTCAGACAGTTTTGGTCTGTCAAGATGCTCACAAACTCACACTGGTTTCTCACCTGGAGTGGAGTGTGTTGTTGTTGTTCCTCATATGTGTTTGTGTGGTACAGAAGGTAACTTCAGTGACGAATGTAAGTAAGATATCAATTTCACAGTGTAAACATCTTTAGAGATTATTATGGCAGTTTTTGAGAGTGCTTGTACTCGCTGGACTGAAGTGAAAATGTTATTTGATAATGTAAACGTTCTTTGCTCTCTTTTTGTACAATGAATGTGTTATAGGATAATTAGTAGCTTACAGTGTTTTTAGTAAATCCACATTAAATATAAAGTCAGTCGTATTAAGAGTATTTTATTGTATGACACTCATATCCGGTAGGCCTACTTAAGAACAAAATACGGGCTTTTATGCGTAGTTAATAGCTTACAGTATTAGGCTACTTTGCCCATCGCCAATAATATATCAACTAACAAACTATAATGGTAACTCATGGTAACTAACTCATTTTTGCATCACCCTAATTTGAGTAAAACTGAAGAATTTGTAATCTAAGTTATATTATTAACCTTACTTCCATGTTATAAGTTAAACAGATGTTATATTAAACTTAGTCTTGTCAACATTTTGGAAATGGTTTTTGTGTTCATTGAGATATTGTTTAAAATTTTACTTTTCAAAGGGGGTGTACTCATTTACGCTGAGCACTGCAAGTAAAGCAAGATGAAAACCAATCCTAAAGGAACAAACTGACTTGAATTTAAAAAAAAATTAGTGGTATCACTGTATTTGAAGAATGTGTTTATATATATATATATATATATATATATATATATATAATGTATTGTAAAGGTACATCAGTGCCGTGTATGTGCATTATATGTAATGTATTATATTTAATCAGTTGTAAAAGCTATTCATGGTTACAGCTTTAACTAGTATAATGCATTATAGAAATGGGTGGGGATCAAGTGTTATATAGCATTATACAAAAGTTTACTAGTTAAAGTGCTTTTTTAACAAAAACTGATAAGATATCATACAATAATTATATACACTATATTGCCAAAATATTGGGTCACCCCCTTCTAATGAAAGGTTTGACTACTTTAGTAATTTCCATGAGTACAAATCTTAATGTTTAAGCATATAAAGATATTATAGGGAATTGTGTGCTTATAATTTTAAAGCAACAGCTTGAACAGGACCCTTTTCTATTCTAACATGACAGTGCCTCATTGTATAAGGCAAGGATCAAAGATAAATGATGATGATTCAGTCAGTGTAGAAGAACTTGACTGGTCTGCAGAAAGCAAAGTCCTAATCCCAGCTGAACACCTCTGGTGTGACTTTAAATGCATACCTTGAGCCAAAGACTCATCACCAAACTCCAATGACTTGTACATATGGGTATAGTCATTTCATACACTTCAAAACTGTTGCAACAGATGTGGAAATACAATTTGTAATTACATTCATTTATTTGTTGCCACAGTTTGGAAGTGCCTTTTTCTTTTCTAAAGAAGGGGGTGTCCCAGTACTTTTGTCCATATAACGAATGTACAAGTCATTGGTGTTTGGTGATTCGAACACATTTTTGTAAATATTTCATAATATCTTTTCATGTGACAACAATGAATAAATGAAAATGTGTTACAATGTAGTGAGTGTACAGCTTGTATAACAGTGTCAATTTGCTGTCCCCTCAAAATAACTCAACACACAGCAATTAATGTCTAAACCGCTGGCCGCTAGTGAAAATGTCCAAATTGGGCCCAATGTGTCAATATTTGTGTATGGCTACCATTATTTTCCAGCACTGCCTTAACCCTCTTGGGCATGGAGTTCACCAGAGCTTCACAGGTTGCCACTGGAGTCCCCTTCCACTCTTCCATGACGACATCACGGAGATGGTGGATGTTAAGAGATCTTGCGCTCCTCCATGCTTGGCCAGTCCATCACCTTTAGCCACAGCTTCTTTAGCAAGGCAGTGGTCGTTATCATGTTGGAATACTGCCCTGCTGCCCAGTCTCCAAAGGGAGGGGATCATGCTCTGCTTCAGTATGTCACAGTACTTGTTGGCATTCATGGTTTCCTAATTGAACTGTAACTCCCCAGTTCCGGCAGCACTCATGCAGCCCCAGACCATGACACTCCCACCATCATGCTTGACTGTAGGCAAGACACAATTGTCTTTGTACTCCTCACCTGGTTGCCACCACACAGGCTTGACACCATCTTAACCAAATACGTTTATTTTGGTCTCATCAGACCACAGGACATGGTTCCAGTAATCCATGTCCTTAGTCTGCTTGTCTTCAGCAAACTGTTTGCAGGCTTTCTTGTGCATCATCTTTAGAAGAGGCTTCCTTCTGGGATGACAGCCATGCAGACCAATTTGATGCAGTGTGCGGCGTATGGTCTGAGCACTGAAAGGCTGACCCCCCACCCCTTCAACCTCTGCAGCAATGCTGGCAACACTCATACGTCTATTTCCAAAAAACACAACCTCTGGATATGACGCTGAGCACTTGCACTCAACTTCTTTGGCCGACCATGGCGAGGCCTGTTCTGAGCGGAACCTGTTAAACCGCTGTATTGTCTTGGCCACCGTGCTGCAGCTCAGTTTCAGGGTCCTGGCAATCTTCTTATAGCCTACGCCATCTTTATGTAGAGCAACGATTCTATTTTTTCAGATCCTCCGAGAGTTCTTTGTCATGAGGTGCCACATTGAACTTCCAGTGACCAGTATGAGAGAGTGAGAGCGATAACACCAAATTTAACACACCTGCTCCCCATTCACACCCGAGACCTTGTAACACTAATGAGTCACATGACACCGGGGAGAGAAAATGGCTAATTGGGCCCAATTTGGACATTTTTACTTAGGGGTGTACTCACTTTTGTGGCCAGCGGTTTAGACATTAATGGCTGTGTGTTGAGTTATTTTGAGGGGACAGCAAATTTACACCGTTATACAAGCTGTACACACAACTTTACATTGTAGCAAAGTATCATTTCTTCAGTGTTGTCACATGAAAAGATATACTAAAATATTTACAAAAATGTTAGGGGTGCTCTCACTTCTGTGAGATACTGCATGTGATTATTCAGCAGTCATTACTCCGGTCTTCATTGTCACATATGACCCATCTGAAATCATTCTAATATGCTGATCGGCATATTATCAATGTTGCATTGATTTCCACAGATGTCTATGAATTACACGGATATCTCAAAACATACACACAAGAGAAGTATTTCTTGTTTGTGTATTTAATATCTAACAGAAACTCCAATCAATCACAATTAGGAAATAATTTCAAAACCTGAATAAATAATCAAGTACAGATAATTGATGAATACAGTGATTTAACAGGACTGCAGAATTAGAGGTGAAAGAGATCCATCAGAATAGTGATATCACTCAGTAGTTTATTTCATGTACATAAGAAGTTTAAAGCCAAGTGCAAATTAAAAGCGCTTACATCTTGAACCATATCACGAGTGGAATAAAAAAACAAAAAAACATCTGGACTTTGACTGACACTCAAGAAAAGCGCTTGTGTTTGATTTAGTACATATTGACAAGTGGAGTAAACTTGAATTTACATTGTTGCATGTGATCATGTGATTGCCATTTTGTTTCTTAATTTAAATCCCAGCTGTGTTCTTATAGTAAAATAGCATAATCTAATTATACATTATTGTTTATTTACATGTTCATGTGACATCCATAGCATGAAAACTGTCAAGAATATGCCTGGGTCATATTTCACCCCTAAAATAAAATTTAATAAGAAAATTAGCTTAAATCAAATGATGCCTATTATTAGAAATATTAACATCATTTGCATCGAGATTATTTTCCACCAAATTCATTACTGTAACAAATCTGTCACTGTAAGAACAATTACATTTTACTATTATTTTTTTAAGTTCATTTGTTGTTGGTTTTGCTTCATGCGGATTTAATTTTTTAAATGATATAGTAATTTTACTGTAAGAATTAGAATTTTAAAATCAAACTAAATGTTAATGAAAAACTGTAGTTTTATGAAAAATATGACTTTTTTTTAGGCGTAGCATGTGACCTGAGAACATAATTTGCAAAACAGCTTTTTACTCAGAAACACTGAATATGGGTAGTTGACAAATAAAAATTGGACTGTGTCCTATGGTGTGACATAGCAAAAATGTGAACAAAAAACAACATACAAATACCATGAGAAAAATTAATCTTTATTCTTCGAATTACAAATAGCATGAGAGAGGTTTATCTTCAATATTAGAGGTTATTATAATTTTTTTGTTTTACATTTTTCCGTTACACCATAGGACACACATTGATACGTCAACTACCCGTATACTTTATGTTGATGGCAGCTTTACATAATAAAGTAGTACATAGATATATTATATTCACATTAATAAGTTTCTCACACAGATGAAAGAGAGCAAAAGGCTGTAGCAGGGTGAGAGGACTAGCATTTTACATAAAAAAAAACTGTTTGGGATTTGTCGAGACACAAGCCCTGGAATAAATCTTTACACCCTGAAAACAAATGCAAAAACACCACAAGGAGCAAAAAAAAAAAAAAAAAAAAAAAACCTGAAGTGCTAAAACAAGTGTAGATCTGCAACCCAAACTAAATAAAGAGCAGAGAGAACACATTCACTTCTTTAATAGCTTCTATGGGCCTGTTTAGTGTGACTACCCATAATGCACTGGCTGCTGGAAAGCATGGACAGCAGTACGTAGAGAAGTGAGGGAGTTTATTACTCCTTGCAGTCGGCGGGTATTGCTACTCGCGTTGTGCACTTCCTCTGGCCGTCTTGGAGCTCAAAGCATCTGCCATTCAAAGGGGAACATGACGTTTAGGACTTCCAGACTGCGGGCGATTTCCTCCAGGACGCAGTGCTGCTGCCACATATTAAGCAACTTGCGGTAGCGCTCTGGACACAAGTGCAGCGGGTTCCCACGTCTAGCAAAGCACAAACAAATACAGCTCAGTATCACTACTAATAAAGAAGAAACTGTCAATGCACATGCTTAATGATGCTACAGTGTTTCCATCAGAATTATATCAGCAACGATTAATCACTTCCAAAATAAATGTTTTTGTGTACATGATATAGAGTGTGTGTACTGTGTACATTTATCATATATCTATAAGTATACACACATATTTAAGAAAAATATGTTGTTTATATTAAATATATTTATATATAATACATTATATGAATATAAATATATACATGTAAATATTTTCAAAAATATACTGTGTGTGTGTCTTTAAATATACAAAATAAATATACAAATATTATAACACAACTTTTATTTTGGATGTGATTAATCGCGATTCAATTTTATACAATACATTTCAAGAAAATTCAGTATAAAATCTATCATTGTTTCACACAGTGTTATTATGGTTAAGTAAAACAAAAAACAAAAAATGATATAAGCATGACTAAAACACAACAAAATTAATACAATTTAAAAAATTAATATGAAAATTGAAAATATAAAAGTAACAATAAATTCAAAATATGAACAAAACAGTATCTCAATGACACTAAAATAACACGGTTTACCCAAACTTCTCACTAAATCAAGACATTTTTTATCAATTAATGATACAATTCAAAATATTTTTTGGATACTTATTTAGCAAGACCCATTAAACTGATCAAAAGTGACAGTAAAGTCTTTATAATTCTTTCTATTCATCAAAGAATCCTGAAACAAATATAAACGCTTACAAAAAAAATTATTAATCAGCAGAGCTGTTTTGAATGTTGATAATAATAAGAAATGTTACTTGAATCTGAAGGATCACATGACACTAAAGAATGGAGTAATGATGCTAAAAATTAACAAGAATAATTTACATTTTAAAATATATTGAAATACTATATAAAACACTGGTTTTAATTGTAATAATATTTTGTAATATTACTGTAATTCCTGTATTTTTGATCAAATAAATGCAGCCTTGGTCAGCATAAGAGTCTCCAATTTACAGTAGTGTACATTGTAAAAAAATACAGTGATTTTAACGGTAAAAAAATAAAAATGCTACAGTAAAAACCTGTTACATAGATAATGGTAAGTTCCTGTAAAATTTACAGGGAAAACCCGTACACTGACGTTCCCAGAATTCCCTGCGTTGCATTTCAAATTTAGTTTGAATTTGATGTTTTTTCTTTGAAATAACTGTTTCTTCTTAGTTTTTTTTCTTATCAGTTATGTTTATTAGGGTTGCAGGTTACATCAAATGTTGTTAAATTAATGTTTATTGCATATTTCAGTTTAAGAAGTCTCACCATGATGGTGTTTAGTACTAGTGTGAATGACACTGTGCACCTTCTATATATGTTATTATTCAAAAGCAGCTTGTGACTTTCTTATCACCACCTGCATTTGGTGGTTATTAGTGTATTTAAAGGGTACAAAACAGATTTCAGTACTTCAATAAGTTGGTATATTAACATTTACAGCTAAATGTTGTAATTTCATTAACTGATATAATTTAAGTCAAAACCGTAAAACCTAAAATAGGTTTACCGTATTTAAATACCGTATTGGATGGGGATTATTAGGAGGCCATGATAGACAAGGACCAGTGGTGGGAATTTGGCCAGGACACCATGGTTACACCCCTACTCTTTACGAGAAGTGCCATGGGATATTTAGTGACTACAGAGTCAGGACCTCGGTTTAACGTCTCATCCGAAGGATGGTGCTTTTAGTGTCTTTTATAGTGTCCCCGTCAATATACTGGGGCGTTAGGACCCACACAGACCACAGGGTGAGCACCCCCTGCTGGCCTTACTAACACCTCTTCCAACAGCAACCTAGTTTTCCCAGGAGGTCTCCCATCCAGGTACTGTGTTGGGGATAACACTACAAGTAATCACTACTTTTTTTTTAATAAATAGTAAAGTAAAATGCATTCCTTTAAAATTTACAACAAAATATACAAATAAGTAATGCAAGTTACTTTGTTTTCCCATTTTTTCACTTTTATTAACATTTATTTATTTATTTTGTGTGTGAAAGGGCCTTCACTGCCAAAAAATTTAATAAAAAAATGAAACCTGTTTTTTTTTTTATAAACACAAATAAGCAAGATAAGGTGATAAAACGTAACACAATTATAGTTACTTTTTAATGGAGTAAAGGTCTTTGCACACACAGTCTGAAATTCTCATATGAAATATTTGCACTTTAAAAAATAAATACAACCTCACGTTGTGTCAGTGAAGTTTACACACCGCCTCCGAAATTTTCGTCCGTCATAAAAAATTCGGATCGGTTTAGATTTTCTGCATTTTCGCATCTGTAGCAAGCATTTTGAAAGGAAAGGATGACGAATACGAAAAAACGCATACGGAAATTTCGGACTCAGTGTGCAATGACTTATTGTAGCGCATTACATTTTTAAGTAATGTTTGCCAATACTGTTAATTACTTTTTTTAACCATATGCAGAAATGGCTCTCCAAAATGAATGAAACATCCAAACTCTATTGCAAGGAGCTGGTGTAAAAATCTACAACACTGAATTTTACCCAAGCTGAGGGTCTGTCTCTCCATAGTCGTCAAGGTAAGGTGCTGAATAGGGACTGCCCCGTGTCTTACTGGCCATCAAGATGATCTCACACTCTCGAACCCTGTTCAGAAAGATACAAACAAGATTGCTATTTTCAATAGTTATTTTTATTTATTTAAATCATTTACATATTTCTTTTGTAGAATAACATTGGCTGCGTCTGAAATGGCTTACCGAGTAGGTACTTCATTTGAAAAAGTAATTATGTCACCATCGCTAAAAAAAGTATGTTCTATATGGTATAAATGAAATGTATGACGTTGTCATTGTCAAGTGACTCTACTGACCGCACTAGTTCCAGCTACTTTTTGCTTACTGTTTAATGAATACTGTGAATTCGAACATACTATATAGCAAGGAAGTATGTGATTTCAGATGCAGCCACGGTATAAATGCCAGAGGTGCAGCTGCTTTTCTCTTGTCTTCCTCTCACCTGAGAAACATTCCCACTCCAGCCCCACAGATGGCAGAGTGAGCCGTACACGCGCCCACTTCCTCCCCGTTCAGCTGCACATGACAGCAGGGGCTCTGTGCACACAGCATGACCCCGCACAGAAGACACAGAGTCGGGTGCTTTCGCTCATCATCTGATGAGTTTGGACATCTACGGGCAAAGAGAGTAAGTCACAGGAAACATTCGATTAATCTGCACAAAATATTCAATTCACTCAATGGACATTATAGGGAATCTTTTGGTAACAGTACTTACTTAAAGTGACTAGCTTGATTGAGCAACACACTATAGTCCTCTGGAAGATCTATTAGCCTGTTTCTCTTACGAGGATACCTGAACAACAGGTGGGAAATTCCGTACAATTATTGTTTTTAATAAAAAAGGAAGTGAGTATACGATCAAACAGAGGAAAACTTAAGTGGCGTCTAACCTGATGATTTGCATTTCACCTTTGAGGGCTTTGGATATGGCTGTATTCTCACACCACCTGACACACAGAAACACAGCAATGCTTATAATCAAAGTGAATAGATACAGAAATATCCTGTACAGAATTAGGAATTTAGAAATATACTGTCTTAAAGAAAACAATAAGCCACGAGAGGCCATACAATTCAGTGATTTGACCATGATAAAGGGGAGTTCTTAATATTATAAGACACAGTAAATATAAAATATATATAAAAAAATATATATATATATATATGAATATTAATGAAAATATTCTTACATATTTAATTCTAATAAATATCAATACATTTTTATTATTAATAATTGTTTACTGATTAAGATAAATACAATTGTAAGGTTTTTTATCATTCTTCTACGCAAGCTATGGCTTCAGCCTTTATTTTCCATTGATGTGTGAATTATATATAATTATTATGAAATTTGAAAACCAAAAATAAATTTCCTTGATGAGGATGATCATTATTTTTTAAACAATAACAAATATAATAATAAATGTTACTTTTAAGTTTAATTTTAAAATATAATTGTTAACTATTTTATAAACAAATTAATGAATTATTATTATTAATAGTTAATATAATAGTGATAAAGTAAATAATTAGTGCTGTCAAACTATTAAACGCATCCAAAATAAAATTTTGTTTACATAATATATGTATGTGTACTGTGTTTATTTATTATGTATATATAAATACACACACACATGCATGCATATATTTCAGAAAAATATGTTAGTTTTATATATTAAATATATTTACTTATAATATAAATTATATGAATATATATATATATATAGACATGTAAATATTTGTTTACAAATATATATACATGCATGTGTTTGTATTTATATATACACAATACATATACACAGTAAACACTCATATATTATGTAAACAAAAACATTTATTTTGGATGCGATTAATCGTTTGACAGCACTATAAATAATATAATACTTATGTTACAAAGCATAATGTAAATATTTTAATATGGTTACTATAATATGATAGTTATAAATATAATATTTAAAATAAACCGTATAAAGTAAATAATTAAACAAATATTATAATAATCCTTATTACTTGTAACAACTAAACAAGGACAATTAAACTGCAGCAACAATAATATAATGACAATAATAATGTTAATAATAAACAACAAAACAGCAACAACAATACTGTTATTATTTTGTTTATTATTTATATTGTTTGCTTATTACTACTATTATAATTATACCAGGTAATCAAGTTCATTAGCACAATTGTAGCAGATATTGTAGATATCTGGCATGGCACATTTATATAAGAAATGTTTTGCGAGTTTGTGAGCATATGATTTGTACCTCTTTATTAAGGTGGTTACAACATCCCTGTGGTCCTGAAACAGTTGAAACAGGTTGGAGGGCAAAGAGAGGTAACTACACAACAGATGCAGCTGACTTTCAGGTGACTCTGCATAGAATAAGAATTATGGTTAATAACTGTTAGCTTTATATGCATACAGTACTCTGCAGCTTTTGTTTACATAATATATGTGTGTGTATTGTGTACATTTATTATGTATATATACATACACACACAGTTTTTAAAATATTTACATGTATACATTTATATTCATATAATTTATATCATATATAAATATATTTAATATAAAAACATACAATTTTTCTTAAATATATACACATGCATGTGCGTGTATTTATATATACATAAATATTTATAAATATACACGGTACACACACATATATTATGTAAACAAAAACTTTATTTTGGATGCCATTAATCGTTTGACAGTCACACACAACATATGAAGTGTAGTGACCTGCAGTACCGGACAGCTCCTCTGGAGGGGGCACTCCTGTTAGGCAATTAAAGAACAGTGCAGCACAGCGCAGGAAGGGAAGCACGCCTCTCTTTACACCCTCTACACAGAAACCAGTCACACCAGCCCTCAACCTGAGAAAGAGAGAGACGATGAGAGACAGCAAGAGAAAAACGGCGAGCCTTTCCCTATATTACATGAATAAACTCACCTGTCTGTGTGTTGAGACACAATAGAGAAGAGTTCGGCTGCAGCCTGGGCCTCATCGCCCTCCCCCGACCCTCCTATTACAGCACAATCTACACACAATATCATTGAAAATAAGTGCCGTGCATACAATTTTATACTTTGCATCTGACTCTGCCAGTGTGTGTGTTTACCGTGTGAGGCCAGCAGGACCTGTAGCATGTGTGCCATAGTGAGCAGGTGCAGCAGGTAGAGGTGATTGTACGCTGTGCTGACTGCTGAAGGGTGCAGGTCTACAGCCTCTTCCTGATACAATGCTGGGATGGACAGAACCAGCCCCACCTGATCACACACACAATCCCACAAATGATCTCTTTTCTAGAAATCTTCAATTGCTTTCTTCTGACTTAACTAACTGCTTGAAAATGATAGCTTGAAACTAAGTGCATTACAAAGGGTGTTTGAAGACAGATTTTTTTTAGGAAATTGTTAGAGGCGTTTAGCCGTGCACAAGTCACAACCATAATGCTAGGTTGCAATATACATTTATGTAAAAAAAACAATCCGCTAAATATGCAAAAGGGCCATTCCGGAGGTTTCTAGATATCCCTACTTAGATAAAAGTCTGAGCCTTTTTTGTTTTATCATGTGCCAGGCAGAAATAATTTAGTCTTGCAGTCATTTAGCATTTTATTTATTTAGCAAATGCTTATATTTAGATATTTTTTTTCTTGTTTATCATAATTTAGCCTTTCAGTTAATCTAAGTGATGGGAAAGCAAAAGTGTGGAGAAAAAAGTAACTGCAAATGATCCTAAGCATACAGCCTCATCTGTAAAGCATGGTGGAGGTGGTTGGCATGGCATGGGCATGCATGGCTGTCTCTGGAACAGGCCCTCTCAACTTTACTGATGACTTAATATATGATGACAGAAGTAGAATGATTTTGGAAGGGTACAAAACCATCTTGGCTACAAATATTTAAGAAAATGTCCCCAGCGTCACTAGAAAGCGCTTCATAGTGCATCAGGACAATGACCCAACACACCCCGTCATTTCAGTTAAGGAGATTATCAGGGCAAAGAAATGAAAAGTCTAAGATTGCCCAAGTCAATCTCCAGGACATCTACCTCAAACGCTGCAAAAGCAGAGCTGCAAAAATAATCAAGGACTCAAACCACCCCGGTAACAGTCTTTTCTGTTTACTGCCATCTGGCAAGCGCTTCAGGAGCATGATGGCAAAAACTGAGAGACTGAGGAGGAGCTTCTTCCCTCAGGCCATCAGGCTCCTTAACACAAACTAAGTTTCATAATCATTTACAAGACTCATTATTAACTGTAAAACATTCATATTCTCATCATCCGTATTGCTGCTATGTGTACATACCCAGTACAACCCGTTTGCACATCCCTCTTGTTCATATTACTATTTATTAAGTCCCAGCATACTGTTTTTGCACATCTTATTTGTTTTGCACCTTTTATTCTATTGCACATTTTACTCTTTATTTCTCTTTTTTTTTACCTATATATATATATGCTCTTGTGTTGTGTTACTTTTATTTAATTTTTATTTTTATTATTTTGCACTGTCCACTGAGCGGACCTGATTTGATTTACATTTCACTTCTGATTATACCCTGTATAATTTATTATGTGACGAATAAAGAAACCTTGACCTTGACCAGATTTAAATCTGATTGAACATGAATTTCTAAAGGCAGAAACTCCCCTAAACAAGCAACAGTTGGGATTGGCTTCATTAAAGGCTGTAAAAAGCATTCCAAAGAATAAGACCAAGAGTCTGTGATGTCTATGGGTCACAGACTCACTGTTGTGATTGAGCACAAGGGATCTACAACTAAATAATAGTTTTCAATCTTTCTTTTTATTTGGTAAAACATGTATGTGTTGAAACCGCGAATGATAAAATGCGGCATTCTGTAGTTTTGTCTCATATTCATCTTTTAATAATATTTAACTATAACTTGACTATACAGCAAATAAAGCAATTTTGTCATTATTGTCCCAATACTTATGGAAGGCAGTGTATATTAACCATTTGTATATATATGACCCGTGCTGGCAAAAGGAGTCGGAATGCGCATACATTAATGTTAAAAAATATTTTTTTAAAGTCTAGATTGACTAGGCTAAATTATGATATAAGCATCTGTGCATACCTCTCATACATAAACACATATACAGTATATTATATGTATGCATGTACGTATAAAATCACATCTTATTTTTATAATGTCTAGTAAAAAGAAAGACACTCACCAGTAGATGAAAGAAGTCCACTTCTAATATTGATGGTGTGTTTTCTACATTAGAAACTGGTACCAGGACTAGACAGAGACAAGAGAATTGAGAGAATTGCTGCATGAACACAACAAACAAACATATCCATCCTTTCCTAAACGTGACATACCTGCTAACATCTCAGCAAAATGCTTCTGTATGACAGCTTGCCTGCTCTTCAGCCTCTGAGCAGCTGAAAACTGCACTAACGCTTTGAGTCCAGACATCTGAAGAAGAAAATCTATTTAGAAATCAATCCCACATTAAATGGTGTGCTGTATGATCTATATCAGTAGAGTCCAACCAGACCTGTCTGTTCTGGAGGGATCCAAAAAGAGGCTTCCCTTCTTCCTGTAA
Organism: Ptychobarbus kaznakovi; assembly: GCA_027422405.1. Lineage (NCBI taxonomy): Eukaryota > Metazoa > Chordata > Actinopteri > Cypriniformes > Cyprinidae > Ptychobarbus > Ptychobarbus kaznakovi. Next base: position 8,253,394 of record CM049806.1, read on the forward strand.
CATATTATCTAAAGAAAGATAGAGAAATCAGATGAGGCAGCACAAGACAAAATTACAAGACTGGCTACATTCACACAGCACCAAAATACAGTTCAAATGAATTATGCTACAATTTGAGAGGGACACCTGTCCAAACACTGACTGTGTGAACATATCCACCATTTTAAAGTGCTCTACAGACAACAGTGTCTGACAAATACCTCACATGAGCAAGTCAAAGGAGGAGAGCATTACCAATGGCCTGGATGGTGTAGGCACACGTGTTCCAGGACATGACAGGCACGTACGGGCACATGTCATTGGGAGCGGTCTGCAGTCCCACCCTATGCACTGTGGTCGCACAAACCCCCAACATCTCCGTGACACTGCGAGAGAACTTTCGGCCTGATCACAAGCAGAGTTTACATCATATTTAGAAATAAGAATAATCCTCAGATTACAGCAGTTTTACACAAGTGACAAACTTTTCACAGTACTGTAGCTTTGCAGACATTTGCCACAGATCTTCTGGATTTAGTCCATTTCTCTCTCTATATATTTTTTTTTATTCTTTGATGTGATATATTGTGCACTATAGAACCAGAATAGGGGTGGGCGATATGACCAAAACCTTATATCATGATAGGAGTAATTTTATTTCTCGGTAACGATATAACGGTATCACGATATAGTCAGTTTTGCTTTAAATAAGGTCTTTATGATATGAACATTTTTGATACCATAGAAAATGGTATTAGGGATGCACCAGTTGACCGGCCATAAATCGGAACCGGACAGTTTTTGCTTGTAATGCACCCCTTATCCAATGACGGAGACACACATTTTGAAAGACAAGGCAGTTAACTTAGCCTATAGGATGTATTTTGAATGTCCGGTAGTCCTCAAATAACATTTTAGTCCCATCTCATCTTGTTAACAAAGACGCGGCATACATTTCATCATAGTTTTTAATCATCAGATAGGAATTTTAGCTCTTCAACGTCTCGTCTTAGTCACAGAAAAAAGGTTTGTTGACGAATATTTTTCATCCTCATTTTCGTTGACGAAATTAACACTGCGTTCAAGGCCTTTAAATGTGCAAAAATGACTACGTTCAATACCCCCGCTTTATGAGCAGCTCTTCACGTGCGCGCGCCTCTCTGACAATGCTCAGAAACAGTCTCTCAGGCAGCATGTGATATAGCGAAATTAGTTCTCTTTCACTGCTGACTGCATTTCAACAGCTTAAAATCACTTGTTTTTAAACCGCAATGTTTAAAACCGATTGCAATCTATATATTTGTATGACCATGTATCACAGCAGCATCACATGAGTGTAGGGCTGCAGCGATTCGTCGGTGTCATCGATTACGCCGATTTTAATAATACGTTGAATAGCATGGAGTGCGTCGACACGTCGCACCTTTAGCCACGCCCATTGCGTGAGCCTGCAGTTATCCCTGCTTAAGACTGTTTTTCTGCCATGTTTAACACAAACAAGACTCTAGAGCAGAAGGTAAAGTCTAGTATGGCAACATCACTTCACTTCATAGAGAGTTCATAGAGCATTCTATTATTATACGACCGTCAGAACCGCATATTTTAGCCGAACTGACGCCTTTACATTGTCAGGATTCGCAACCGCATTCAAAGCTGCGCTGAATGAATGGAACAGCACGGGACATCGAGTTGCCTATATAATCATGACGGGTTAATGCACTCACAGAGACGGAGAAGGAGAAATGATTCGCGTTCATCTTAAACCAGAGCTACCGTCAGTGCCATGGATGCGAACGCGCGAGCTCTGAGACGCGCGTACCAAACGCGCTCTCTGCACTCGCCAACAAAGTAAAGTCATTGTTAGTTGTTTAACTGTGTGATGGATAGGACAAGCCTCAACTGGGCTCATTTATTTAAAAACGAGCTATCAACTGTGACAAAACTTCCCGGTGTTATGATGCCATTTTTTATTCTGTCGCTCTGTCCATGCGGTTGTGACTTCAGCTGTTCATTCATATACAGATATGTATTCAAGCAGAAGTTTTAATCTGCTGAATAAATTAAATCTTTCAAGTCTCTAAATTGATTGATTGTATCACTGCCCAGTAATTATCTTTCTTTCTTATTAATTTCGTTTTCTTATTTTTATTTTCTTTCTTTCTTTCATTTTAATTTTTTATTGTTATTTCTTTTTCTATCTTTTCTTGTTATTATCTTTCTTTATTTATTGTTATTGTCTTTCTTTCCTTCTTTCTTTATTGTTACTATTTATTTTTTGTCAAGAATTAATTATGAGAAAAGGTTTGAATAAAATAAAAGATTAATAGCAGAATTTACTGTTATTATTTATTGATAGTTTAACTAGAGAATTCATCAACTGATGAGAAAATAATAAATAGATTAATTGAAAAATAATCGATAGATTAGTCGACTAATCTGGAAAAAAAAAAAAAATTGACAGATTAGTCGACAATAAAAATAATCGTTGGCTGCAGCCCTACATGAGTGTGTAACAGCAATAAAGACGATAGTCCAAAACCTCTACTGGTCGACAAATTTCTACCAGTCAATAGTGTCTACTGGTATATCGCCCATCCCTAGACCGGAAGCATATATTTTAAAATTTTATATTGACTTAAAAAAAGATTTGTCTGTTTAGAGACTCACGGCTCTTGAACTCCAAAACTGAGAATGGATCTGAATTCAGCTTGACTCTCATCAAAAACGGCCATTGCTTCCTCCGCTGCTTCCTCACGGACACTGCCTGTAATCACACACACACACACACACACACACACACACACACACACACACACACACACACACACACACACACACACACACACACACACACACACACACACACACACACACACACACACACACACACACACACACACAAATCAATCTGAATTAAAGAGAGTATCTTGACACTGAAATTCAGGAGGCACAAATCAGTTTTGACTCTCACCTGTTTCCCATGCACCTCTCAGTCCTCTGATCCGAGAAGACATAATCTGAATCCAGCGCTCCAGAGTGAGATGCTGACCAACTAACTCAGCACTCTCACTGACATGGAGACAAAAAAAATATACATACATTTGACTCATCCCAGTGTAAGCACCTGAAATTGAACATAATAAGGTTAGTAATGGTGCCGTACTAATTAAGCCTGCTGGGCTCCACAGGGATCAGAGGGATGACTGTGTTACAGAGGGACTTGCAGAGTGGACACATGTACTCGCCGTTCTCCAGGTCTATGATCAGATCTGCATGCAGCCGATTCCGAGTGGTGTTCTGCACAGCTTCAAAGTACCTGCAAACAGAAAAAATAGATGAAGATGTAAAGGCTGAATGGATTTGTTTGGTTAAGATATCCAAAATGTAACTATTTAAGCATTAACTGACTTTTGCCAGCAGGTGGCGTGCATCACATGCCCACAGCTGCCGGTGTGTGTTCCCACAGCCAGATCAGGGGGCATGAACAGGGGATAGCTGCCAACTGTTTTACAAAAAAGAGAAGAGAAAACAGTCTGATTCTGCATCACATTAGCAGAATTTGTGTCGGTAATGCTTAAATCATAATAAATCATCATAACATGCAAGGAATTCATACATGCGTAGTGTCAACCCTTCCTGCTTGTCATTACAATAAAGGTACTTGAGAGGTAAAGTAAGAGGCATCATTCACCTTTAGGGGAGAGTGTCTTTCCACGGTTCTGGGTGAGAACAGTAGATCTTTGCACACATGCTGTGAGGACCATGGCTGGTGCCTGAGCCTGAACCTCCTGCTCCTCCTGACACAGGATGCAGGTCTGAGCCTCCCAGTCCGCAGCACAAACGCCTTGCTGAGGCCCCACAGCCACCCTGCGCTCATCCACATCCATCCTGAAGCTGCACACACACACACACACACACTTCACTTAGACATACAGACATTTGAAGGGTGTTTGCAGAAATAGTTTTACTGTAAATGACTGTGATAGTCAGCCATTGAGGGACAAAAGAGCAAAAGAATGAAATAGTGAAGAAAAAACAATACAAAAATATAAGTAAAAAAAGAACAAGGAAAATATAATACTGGTAATAATAAAAATAAATAATGAAAAGGCATACACATTAAAGTGTAACAAAAGTGAAAAGAACCAAAGAGCAAGAGAAAAAAAGAGAACTCAGAGAAATAACAAAGGATTAAGAATAAAAGAACAAAAGAAAAAAAAAAAAAGAAAGTGAAAGTATAAATGCCATGAACTGAAAGCAAGTGTGAAAGAAAGTGAAAGAGTCAAAAACTAAAGGAGCAAAAAAGAAAGACAAAAGGAAAATGTTAAAGGAAGGGAAAGATAAAGTGTAAAAACAAAGGAAAAGGGTTAAAAACAACAAATGAAAGTGAAAAGTGCCATAAAAAAGCTGAAAGAAAGAAAAAAAACAGTAAAAAGAAACAAGTGAAAGAGAAAAGAAGAGAGAAAGAAAGAAAGAACACATCAATGAAAAGGCTAAAAGTAAAATAAAGTTTAAACAAATGAAAGAAACTGTCAAATGGGACAAATGAAAGAACAAAAAGGGAAAAATTTAAGAAAATAAAGGCGCAAAGAACAAAGAAACTAGAGTAAAGATAAATAAGAACAAAATATTTTAACAATAAAACATTAAAAATAATAAATAACAGTAAAAGTACAATAATGAATAAATGAAAAAAATAAGTGAAAGAGCAACAGTATAAGTATAAGAAAAAGTGAAAGAAACCAAACAAAAATCAAGAGAGAAAGACTAAAAGAACAAAAAATTAAATAAATAGTAAGTCACAAAAAGAAAGTAAACAGCAAAAGCAAGAGAGAAAGAGAGAATAAAGTGGTGACCTGTCCACAGATGCGGCGGTGTCGCTCTGACTCGAGCTCTCGGGCACGTTGTCATAAAGCATCTTGTTGGACTCTATGAAGTTCTTCTGCATGGCCGACATCTGAGCCATGATCTTCTGCCTGTGGACTTTAGCAGCTTCAGCTTTCCTCTTGCGTTCGGCCTTCTCTTTATCCTGAACACTCTGAGCAGAGACGACACACTTTAAACACCTCGAAGACATGGAAGCATTATGACTGAAACACTCTGTGTTTGAATCTGTGTCATTACATCCTCCAACTTGCTGTGATCCACAGAAAATGAAGCTACAGGACCGGATTTCCCTCGAAGACACTTCACCACCTCAAACATCTTGCAGGAGAGACATATAGATCTTAAATATCAAATCAATGAATTAAATAATCAAATACACATCAAGTAATCACCTTCATACCTGTAAGTTCCACATGATCATGTCATTCTGAGCTTTCAGAGAAGGTAAACCCTTTAATTTGGACAGGAATTGCAACAAAGATTTGCCTTCTGAACCAGCTTCTGAAAATACAAACACATCTGTGTCTATCAGAAAATACATAAACAGCAAAGCACTAATAGTAGGGCTGCATGATATATGGAAATACAATTAAAACAGTGATATGGCTTAGTGTGAAATGTACAATTAAACTTAATATATAATTCAGAGTGAATCCCTTACAGTCATACTGCAAAATCAAATTGCTAACACTTTACAATTAGTTAATTAACTAACATTATTTATTCAGCTTTATCAACGTTAGTTAATAAAAATCCTTTTGACTGTTATTTCATGTTAACCCAAGTCAATTAAATACTATTGACAGACACAACTCTTGATTTTAAAGGGGTCATATGATGCGATTTCAAGTTTTGTTTTCTCTTTGGAGTGTTACAAGCCGATTGATCATAGATAAGATCCCTGAAGTTGCAAAAACTAAAGTTTCAAAACCAAAGAGATATTCTTTATCAAAGTTAAGACTCTGCCACGCCCCCCTAAAACAGCTCATTCAAACACGCCCCCACATGTCTACATCACGATGTGGAAATATTTGCGTAAGGCGTGGTTTCAGTAACCGCAGTAGTGTTGATGCAGCCTGTCAGGGAGAAGCTGTGTGTTTCAATGCAGAAGCAAAAGCACTTTATTTGGCCTTACGAAAGTAGATTAATTTAGCAATCATTACGATTACTTACAACAAAACAGCAACGCATTTTATGGACGACAGTTTCGTGAACCTTGCAGAGGAGGTAATTCTGACTTTGCTATGACAATCTGGCGGTGTTATTAGTTTAAGTATTTGCTATTGACTGTTCAAATGTGGAGTTTTGCGCATCGTGTGTGTGTGTGCTCGCATGTGTGAGAGAGGGAGACACAGCCACACAACGCGCGGCTTGTGTGCAAACACATACGAGCATCATCACTGTGACTGTCACATGACTCTGTTCCCCTCTCGGGCTTGAACTGATGGTAAAACTAAGGACTTCTTCCCTCAGGCCATCAGGCTCCTAAACTCAGTCTCATAACATTTACAAGACTCAATTTAATAAACTGTAAAACATTCATTATTCTCCATCATCCGCATTGCTGCTATGTGTACATACCCGGTACAACCTGTTTGCACATTCTTCTTGCTGTTTATATTATTATTTATTAAGTCCCAGTATGCTGTAACATTTTATTTCAGTCTCATGTTTCAACTGTCCATTGACGGACCTGTCCTGATTTACATTTCATTACTGATTATATCCTGACGACTAAAAGAATGAACCCTTGAACCTTATTAACTGTCTTTACATTGATTATGGTAAGGAGCGCTACATTTCTGATTCAGCTTGTGGTGTTCGGCCAATCACAATGCAGTATGCCAGTTGGCCAATCAGAGAAGACTGTGCTTGTCAAAAAGAGGGACTTTGTAGAAAACTAAGCGTTTGAGAGAGGCGGGGCATAGGGGACCTACAATAATTTAAAAAGTATTTGAAAAATAATGTGTTTAAAAAAAAATATATATTGTCAACATATTCTGTTACACCAAATAATTATCTTTAAAAAGCATCATATGACCCATTTAATAATGTATTAATAAATATTGAACTTTACATTAACATTTCTAACAATGAAAAATACTTAGAACATTAATCAGTCTTAGTTAATGTAGTTTAAGTAACATTTATTTTAAGGTGTCCTTGTTACACACGTTGCATGTACTTACTATTATAATTACCATAAATTATGCATAGTTACATGCAAGTAACCCTAAACCAAACCATATAGTAAGTACATGTAGTTAATTAATATCACCAGGTACTTAAATGTATAACTACACTCTAACAAGGACACCTTAAAATAAAGTGTGACCGTAGTTAACTAATGTTAACAAATGGAGCCTTATTGTAAAGTGTTAGCATGCATGATTGTCATTTCAGTTAAATATTTTTTTTTTTACAATATAAACTATTCTCTCTGAAAGCAATTACAGGATGCATGGCCAACATCAAGTAGACTAAAACGTTAGTTAAGTACAAACCCTACACTCCAGAAAATCCTATCAAACAACAATAAACAGAAGTGAAAAACGAGTGCAATAAAAAAGCCCAAAATAAAGTGAAACAGATAAAAGAAAAAAAAGTATGACAGAAAGTGAAATAAACCAAAGAGCAAAAGAGAATGAGTGGAAAAATACAATAACGGAGGAAGAGTAACAAAGACGAAGTGAAAAGAAAGATAAAAGATAAAAAGAGAACACTAAAAGAAACCAAGAAATTGAGAACAACTAAAAAGTGAAAGTGAAAGAGCAAAACAGAATGAAAGATCAAAAAAGGAAATAACTAAATGAAGGACCCCAAAAAAGAGAAATAAAACTGATATAATACAATATTATTAATAACAAAAACAAAACAAAAGTGATTGTAAAAATCAGTGTAGCAATTAATAGGCAAAAGGTATTTTAAAAGGCAAAATAATGAATAAATAAAACTAAGTGGAAGTGAAAGTAATGGAGAAAAGCAAACGAGAAAAACTAAGTGTTTAAGTGAATTACTGAGCCTAAGGGTGAATCCCAATTCTCTGTCTTACCCCTTCCCCTTAGTTTTCCGTGTTCACGTGAGAGTAAGGGCTGTCCCAATTCTCGTTTTGATCGAGGGGTAGGGCTAAGGGGAAGGGGTAGATACCCTTAAAACCAAGAATTTTCGTGAGCTTACTTGAAACCAAGGGGTACCAGAACACACTGCGGCCAGATCATCCAGAGAGTATTTTCGGCTTAAATAATTTATTTAAAATTATGACAGTCTCGTTTTGTGCTCTACACAGTCTGTAACTTACATATATATTTGCAACCATGCTCTTAATTGAAACGTTTTTAAAATGCTATTTTCCACGCTAACGTTACATTGCTGATTTGCACAACAGTCCCGCATTTCTCTGATAGAGAAAACATCACTAAAACCCACGCAATCGACAAACACACACTTTTAGACGGAGAGTTTGTGATCAAACGTGTCGCCTCTGGTGATGTAGCAGCCAGTTGGCGACGATGTATGATGACGTAACCGTAACCAAGTGGCGTCTCATTTCATAGGGGTATGTTTTCACCCCTAGCGCTTACCACTTGGTACCACTTCGAGGGACAAGGGCTAGGGGTAAGACGAAGGGGAAGGGGTAAGACAGAGAATTGGGATTCACCCTAAAACCCGAAAGACAAGTATTGTAATTCATATATAGCTTTTATTTGTCATGTCAATGATTGCCTATTAAATGCTGAATATCAACTGAAAACGTCGACTCCTAACATGGAATTCCTGGAGCCTCCCAACACTGCATATTTGCATTCCTCCTATTGTAAATCATACACTTAGTATACTATATTCTGATAGACAGCTTTACTATTTGTTGCAAACAAATTCACCCATGATTTTTCTGAATTCTGATCTGAATCCAGGAAGTCTGAACTTTGAAATTGTGATTAAGTGGACCAATTAAATTGGCAGTAGGAAGGGGTCTGCACTATTTCAGAAAAAAACAAAGGGTGAGACCTTACTTCGTGCTTTCAGACTAAAGTCAAAGGTGACTTCCTCAGTACTGCTGCTTTCCAACTGTGTTTTTTCCTCCAGTAGAGCCTGGCCTACAAGGTGCAGGGCCTAAAGCCATACAAGCGTGTTAGAAATCACATTTATCAAATCTCACATCAAACAAACTCACCACAAAAACAGCAATAGCCAATGATATTCCATGCAATTGAATTGTGTTCTTAAAAATGCAAACGCAATAATTAAGTTTAAAAAATAACTACATTTATGTTACTGAAACAGAGCAAAAACAGTGAGAAATGATGTAGGCAGAGGAGTAAGAGCCATACCCTCTGGACCATAGGTTCAGTCCATCGGTTGGAACGGTCCTCCGCTGCTTTCTGGAAGATTCTCTTCAGAATAAGGATGAAGATGTCACAGCAGAGCAGGTACACTATGTTTGAGAATGCTGGACAGAAGGGAGGAGGCACTGGGGGATGGAGGGCTAGAATAGAGTGACATCACATATCACATCCGGTGCATTAATATCATCTACTAGTGACATTTTTGTCAAACAATCTTATTTGAAATTCATAGTTCAAGCCCTGGGGTTTAATCAAACAATACAACATTCCAGTGCAAAAAAATATCCACAAACGTAAAAACTGTAATTCAAAAGACCTCTTCATATTTATTTTCACATAATTGGAACGACATGCGGGGTAAGTGAATAATGACAAAATTATATTTTTGGGGTGGAGTATCCCTTTAACATCAGTACAGATCAGCATACCTTTATCACTGTCCTCTTGGCTTCTCCTCTTCTTCTGAGCCTCTTCAGCCTAATATGAACAAATCAACATTTCCTTCTGTTGAAAGATTAATCTGTGTTTTAATAAGAATGAGATAATGAGTGAGATAATGGGTGCACCATGTACCTTACTATGCTGTGGTCTGGAATAATGATAGAAGAAGGGGTTAAACTCTTTCAGATATTCCTTCTTCAGTTCATACAAGCCGTGGCCTGACACTCCTGGTTTCCTAAACAACATTTAATAAAGAGTGTAACGACGGTGTAATAACTTGTATAAACAACTAAACTAGTGAAATGTACTTACTTGAAAATGGCAACCTTAGAGATGACAGTTTCAAGCCCCGTTTCATGGCTTTCCTGTGATGCAGTAACTATAAAATAATGTTTATAGATATTTATGTATATGATATATATGTTTAGATATAGGTGTATATATATATATATAATATATATTATATATATATATAAAAAAGATTCATACAGTAACTATAAAATAATGCACGTTTTATAGCAAAACAAAACTCTACATATATATGAGCCATGTATATGATACCTCCCTCTATATCCTCCTTGTCACATTACTTTCCAGGCATAGATATATTTCTGCAAAATATATAGTGCCCTATATATATGATAAATATGAGCAAAGGCGGCTGTATACTTGTTTATCCTTTTGATCTTTCACTCAAAAAATTCACAAAAAATATATTATAAAAACTGAATGGGGAGAAAACATTGTGAAATAACTGTTTTTCTTATGGCCACAATTATTGACCTGAATTATTGTGTAATTTAACATATTTAATTTGTTTATTATATACAGGATTATAAATATGAGTAACACAAAGACCAAATTCCCTTAATATATGAGAAAAACCAAAGAATATACATGTGCAGCAAAAGATATGCTTCACAAATTATATATAGAGCAGTGAAAATCCCATTTCCACCATGATATATCAACAGAAAATTTACGAAACGTATATATCGTTTATAGTTAAATTACACACAGTCAGATAATGTACTTAAACTAGTCAGTTAATGCATACGTAAATCTCGGGCTGACAATTTTACAGCAAAACTATGTGTTTGGTGCAACAGGGATAAAAAAGTATCTTACATTTTCAGCCTATTTTTCTGCAGGCTTTTAAGCAGGATTCTATTAAATACCAACATATAAAAAATCAATAAGTGCTATGAAATCTTATAAGCCATGGACAATAATCCAAACACAAACCTCAAAAACAACACAAAAATTGAGCACAAAACCAATACAAAGCAGATGGATGAAGAGGAGAAGACCTCCCTCATAGTCACATCATTATAGGAGAAAACTCAGAGCTGTTGTGCTTAGTCACATTACTGATTCCAGGATTTCCCCCCATTTTCACAATGATAGGTTGGAATTTTGTGAATTTTTGGAATGAAAGATAAAAAGGTACCGTTCACCTGCATATTTCACATGCAATAATTATATATATATATCAGAGGCAAAACAAAGGCAGTGTCCCCAGTCAACTCATTTACATAAAACAACAGATAACACATCAACTAAGGGCAACCAAGTCAATATGTGAGAAACAGATCTGGGTAGTAACTGATTACATGTAATCTGGATTACGTAATCAGATTCCAAAAATTAAGTACTTATAATTAGAGTAAGGCCCCGTTTACACTAGTGCGTTTTCGTTTTAAAACGCATAACTTTTGCTACGGATACGCCTATCGTTTACACTACTCGGGCGTTTTCGAGGTTGAAAACGGAGACTTTTGAAAACGCTGCAGACCCTGTTTTAGTTTGAAAACTCCGGGGTTGCGTTTCAGTGTAAACGGACCAAAACAGACTTTTGAAAATGATGGCGTGGATGCCCTCATTCGCTCTGCGTATCCTTGAAGACAGTTTAAACAATAACATCATGCTCGTTGTTGTACCCATAGATGTGTGTTGGTAGATTCCCCATTCGACCGCTCCAAGCACACCGCCATCGAAATAATAGGGAATCTACCTATACATATCTATGATTGTACCTGAATGAATGGTCATGTGACATACGTTTTAAGGTTGTGTAGTGTAAACTGAGATTTTTCTGAAACGCAGCGGAAACGCCAGTGTAAACGGGGATCGTTTTCATTCTAAAACGCCATTTTAAAACGAAAACGCAGTAGTGTAAACGGGGCCTAAATTGCATTTTTAAAATACTCGTAATCAGACTACAGTGACTTTTTTATTGATTACATATTATTCACAAAATAGCAATACATTATTCATAATTTATTGATTCTCTCTAATTACTCCTTTTTTATCTTTTAATACGTCCTTTCTTAAATCGTCTACCGCTTGTATACACTCAGAAAGTCCAGTTTTGTGGACATTCACACATAGACAAGTCATTAGTCAGGTGGCGACACAGCATTTGACCAATGGATTTACAAAAATAATTTCAGGTTTAAGAAGTGTTTCAACAGGGCATCAACTACTGATAAACAAATTCATTTTTATTTGAATTATCACTCAGTAGGTTATTTAATCATGTATTATTGAAAGGCTTTTGTCTTTCAAACTCATTAAAATGCACAAATTCTTGTAATTTCTTATGAGCAGACTTTTTTTCATCTGAACCTCTTTCACCTAATATATTTACTTTAAAGGGGTCATATGATGATTTTTTTAAAGATCATTATTTGGTGTAACATAATATTTTGTCATGCTTTAAAAAAAACAAACAAAAAAAACATTATTTTTCAAATACTGTAAATTATTGTAGGTCCTCTATGCCCCGCCTCTCAAACGCTTAGTTTTCTACAAAGTCCCTCCTTCCGACAAGCACAGTCTGCTCTGATTGGCCAACTGGCACAGTGCATTGTGATTGGCCGAACACCACAAGCTGCATCAGAAATGTAACGCCCCTTACCATAATCACGAACTTTAGCTTTAAAAATGAATGTAAAGAAAGTTAATAATGTCCTTAGTTTTACCATCAGTTCGAGCCCGAGAGTTGAACAGAGTCACATGACAGACACAGTGATGATGCTCGTATGTGTTTGCAGTACACACGGTTCTCTGACATTGGTTAATGGTTATATGGCGTGCAGGTAAACATAACATTTATTTTTTTAGTAAGTTAATTATTTTGATTGTTATTTTAATTTTAAATTTTTATGATTTAATTACATGTTTGCCTTTCATTAAACTCACAACCCCCTGCAGTTCCTTTACGAACCCCAGTTTAGGAAACCTTGATGTAATATTATGTTTAATGTTGTTAATTACAATGAAGGGAATACATTTTATCACTCTTTGTATTTTTACATCATTATGGTACAAGCTTATCCTGTTTATATCAATGTGATAAACGAGTTAGGTCAAAAGTAATCCAAACATAATCTGATTACCTAAAATGGGTAATGTAATGGATTTTAATGGATGTAACGGAAGTTACAATTTTTGTCATGTAATTTGGAATCAGTAACAGATTACAATTAATAAGTAATCTACCCAGCTCTGGTGTGAACGTACCTATAATGATGATTATCAGGTAAAGCATCTCCTCGGTTAACCTATTCCGCTGTTTCAGTACTTCCTGTGTGATGAAAAAAGGCACAGAAACCAATCAAAATCCATAATCAATGACAAAACTTATAAATGATTTATATTTAAATATTTATTAGCCCTGTATTTATCAGTTTTGGAGAAGCTGCTACAGAACTATACATATTCCACTTGATCTCACCCCCCTTCTCTTACTCACCTGATCTTTACCGGAGGAGTTGCCATTAAAAACATCAAAAAGCTCAAACCTCAAAAGAACAAGCATGAGGAAATGACTGGGGTCCATTTTGGAAGCAGCAATCTGTGGTTGGTCAGAAAATGTAATTAATATATTTTTTATTTAATAATTATATGATTTATTTTATATTATTATTTTTATATTTCATACACATTTAAGATTTTAAGGACATACCTGTAACATGATAACATCCTTATCAAACATTTCATCCCTGCACTTAACATCCTGATAGTAATACACCTAAAAAATCAGCAGAAGTTAGAATTTGTTCATGACGCAACACAACATCGACATTCATGCATTTAAAATCTGTTACATATTTGCATTTTTTCCCCTTTTCACCCCTCCAATATACAATACATACGTTCATTAAAAAGAAATACAATTTAGACAGCATCAATAATCTTTAAAGGCCATGTCATGCCACATACAGATGTACAAGATGTTAAAATGAAACAATGGATGTGTTCGAAACATCAGTTGATGGTCCAACAGCTTTTATTGGAGACTTTTCTCATGTTCAGATTTTGAACATTTAGGTTTTTCCAGAGAATGACTAATTATTGTATTTGCAAATATTCTCTACTTTCATGTTTTTAGTGATTTTTTTTTTTACAAATGTAAAAATACATTGGTGGCTCTCTCACCTGGCTGACGAGCGACAGGCCGTTTCTGCGCCACATGTCAGCACACACTTGAGCCGCCAGCACAATACAGCGCAGAGGCTGCTCCGCCAGCTCAGTGAAGTTCAGCTGCACCTGAAACACACACGAATACACACCTGTAAACCACAGCGCTAGACATTCACACATTACAGCTTCATTTTATTAATTACGGATATACTCACAGGATCCACAAAGTCAGGGAGGTGTTGGATTGCTCCAGTCTGGCACAGCAGCACATATAAACCTACAGACAGAGAGAGAACAACCAACAAATAAATCAGATAAAACAGCCACAACAGACAGAGTATTGCAGAAATTAATACTTCTATGAACAAAAGTAATAGTAAACGGTTTTATAACAAACAAATAAATCAATAAATAAATACAATAATAAAACAAAAATAATTAAGTAGCCACAATCATTATTAGAATGATTGATCATTTGTACACAGTTGTTTCAGAAAAAAAAAAGAAATATATATTATATAAACAGTTCCAATAATTGACTGTGAAAATAAAGATTTTTTGATCTTTCCCTCAAAAAATTACAAAATTCTAACCTATCATTGTAAAACAATTGAAAGAAATGATAATACTGTTTTTCTCCTTCTATTCAAGGTAAAATATCTCGTATATTCCCATTCATATTTACATTTTTTAGACCTTAAACTGATCAACTTTCTGTTCCAAGTAATGAGGAACACAAAGACAAAATTCCCTTAATCATCCATCACATTGAGAAAAACCAAAGAAAACGGTGCAGCAAAAGATTTATAAAAGATAAGAAAAGAGCTTTATTTCCAAAAATATAAGAGGCTACAGAAATTGTTAAAACTGCCTGAAAGAGGAATTTCTATTTTAAATAAATGTTTTGAACTTTTTATTCATCAAATTGTAAGTCCCTTCACCACGTGTTGTTTGGGAGGGTTTAAAAAAGTCCAAAAACAAACAGCAGTCACAAAAATATTAAGTAGCATGTGTTTGGTGCAACTGCTTTCAATGAAATATAAATGTTTGTGCCTATTTTTCTGCTGGACGATAGACACACGGCAGATTTTTTTGAACTGTTAGAAACATTATTAGAATGACAATAATCCAAACACAAATCAAAAACAACACAAAAATTCTGCACAAAACCAAAGGATCATTTGACAGAAAATGATTGAAAGAGAACAGCACCGAAGACTGGATTAATTCTGTATGAAGAAAGTTGTCGTCATCACAGGAAAAAAAGCTGTTGTGCTGGTGAAAAAATATATTGGGTATATATATAGAGAAATATTTCTTTCCCCCCATTTTTTTTTTTCAATGATAGGTTGGAATTTTGTAAATGAGGGAAAGATTAAAATATCCATTTTCTATTTTAATACATTTTACAATTAAATTTATGAGTAAAAAAACAAAACACTTTAGTATAGGAACCAATTCTTGCTGTTAACTAGTTGCTTATTATCATACCTATTCTAAACATATTGGCTGTTTATTAGTGCTTATAAAGCACATATTCTGCACCCCTAATCCTACCCAATACCTTAACTTAACAACTACTATACTGACTATTAATACGCAGCAAATTAAGAGTTTATGGAGGCAAAAGTCATAGTTAGTGGTTTGTCAATGGCAAGAACTGAACCGTAAAATAAAGTGTGACCTAATGTTTACTTTTGAAAAAAAAAAAAAGTAGAATGTTAGTGAGGAAAAATAAGAGAAGTTTTGAAAATTGTGACCCTCTCTGTGAAAACCTAGCTACAGTCGATTTTTTGTGATTTACTGTTTTCTACATAAAATCATCCTTCATAAGGTAAAGAACATTCTGTGAAAATGTGATCTTCTGTCTGACTTCTGATACAGGGATTCAACAATTGTGCTAACCGGCCAGGAGTCTGGAGATGGGCAGATGGATGGAGACAGGCTGCTGGGAGACTTTATATGGGCGTACGTGGAGGATCTGCTTGCACATGTAGCTGTCTGTCGGCTCCCTGCGGAAGGGCTGGTTGGTGCAGGACATTAGAGCTCTGTGACACTCCTGAAAGGCCAACAGCAGAACCCTCTCCTGTGGGTGAATAACACAACACAGTCACATTTCCAGGTCATTCATTAACCAGTGGATAAACAAAATTTGTAAGCTAATCAGTCAAGCAAAAGTAATGGCTATAAAAGTAGACTGTGGTCAATTTAAGTGCTTTGTCTCAGCATTAGGTATACATTCTGTAACCTGAAGTTGATTTTGACTTAATTTGTACTTTATTTTGGGAACATTACTTATTTTCTGATTATAAAACATAATGCATGGTAATAAAGCACACGCTGTTTTAGCACAGTTTCATATAACTGACAAAAGTAGAATAGTTTGACTTATGTGGGCAGTGTGTTTTAATTTCAGCACCATTTAACTAATTTACAGATTACAGCATTCACATGTGGTGTCACATCCCATTCACTAAAATGAAAACGCTCCAGTCATGGACGTTTGAATTTACTCACCAAATTGTATAACTACACAATAATAGATTTTTATTTGAAACAAGACCATCCACTAATTGCTCCATTTCGGGAAACAAGACATACTTGTCTAGTGTTTTTTTTTTACATTATTTAATACATTGAGTATATGAGTAAAGTGTGAGTTACCAGTTTGCATTTCAATGTCAAAATCATTGACTGATATATAGACTGCACCTTGCCATATTTGAGTCAATTTGCAAATGTCCAAATTTACCTTTATTAACTAGTTATTAAATTAACTAGTCATGACTGTTAGATATATTTTGTTCAAATTTATATCTTAAAAATATCTTTAAAAAAACGTTATTATATTACAGCTGTACCAGTTCACCGGGTCTTACATTTATTTTATTTTCTGTATACATGTTCAAATCTTAGAACAGACTGGAGTAAAACATCCAATTTGAGATATTCTGAAATCAAGATGCAACTTAACCATGGTCTGTACAGATATTGTGGGGAGAAATATAATAATAATAATAATAATATGTCCATTTAACATTTTACCAAAATGTTTTTTTTATTTTTTTTATTAAATTAATACTTTTACTCAGCAAGGACTAATTAAATTAATCAAAGGTGACAAAATATGTTTACATCTAATTAGGGCTGGACGCTTTAGCAAAAAAAATGATTCTCGATTTTGTTTTGTACAATTTTTAACTAGTCCACTTAAAAATGTAACTACAACATGATTCAAGTAACTTTTTCTTTATTAACCTCTAG
Organism: Ptychobarbus kaznakovi; assembly: GCA_027422405.1. Classification (NCBI taxonomy): domain Eukaryota; kingdom Metazoa; phylum Chordata; class Actinopteri; order Cypriniformes; family Cyprinidae; genus Ptychobarbus; species Ptychobarbus kaznakovi. The sequence continues at coordinate 8,270,739 of CM049806.1, forward strand.
ATAAAGAAAATTATATTCCAAGTGCACCACACATGAAGTTGTCAACATGATGTAAATGTTAAACAAATCACTTGTTAAATATCTCTGCCTAAAAGATGCAGGAACTACAACTACATCCTGTAAAAACTTGTCTTATACATGTTATATGTTCAGAAACAATAGGCTACAAGGAAAATTATTAAAACAATTCTCAACAGTCAATGGAATTCAAATGCAAATGACTTTATACAGTGCACAGCATAAATGAGTACACCCCCTATATATATAATATGTATTTTCTTAATGATCACAAATATAATTTAAGGAAAAAGGGAATACTTAATAAAAACAAAAATATATATGCCAATATTTTTTGTAACATAAGTAAATTAACCAATTTTGTTTAAATGAAGGATTGCAGAAAAGTACACCCTAGATTTAATTCAACAAATGTATAATATTCCAGTATTTAGTACGTCCTCCAGAACTTTAAGTATACTGCTCTGACCCTTATTGGCACTTGAGTGCACAGTTTATGACACGTTCACATCTGTCCTGTATAACTCCTGGAGGACGACCTCCTTGAATGCTCTGGTCTTTAATGGGGAGTTTTGCTCAGCTCGTCTCTACAGAATCCCCCACAGCTGCTCAAGAGCGTTAAGATTGAGTTAAATACATGTCCACTGGAGGATTTTCACCTTGGGAGAATTAATATCTTCATTGTCATGCTTCAAAAATGCCCAATAATGCAGGGAATGAGGGGAGGGTAGCATCTTCTGTTTCAAGTGTTTGTATTCCATCACACAGTAGTGTGTGAATTCATGACAGCGTTGATAAAGCACAACTCCCTCACACCTTCAGCACTCATTCATCCCTATATAAAAGCTTTACTACCCCTGAACGTCACTGTGGGTACCAAGCACTTCTCACTGTACTCCTCCTCTAGCAACACCAGAACATTTTGGATGCTTGATTCCCAGAAGTCTCTATTTTGTAAATATGGGCGTTGGAAGAGGTTAAATGAGTTTATTTTGCTTTGGCTACTGTAGGTATTTCTAGTGGAGACAACAACCATGCATGTCACTTCTGCAGGCTGCGTCATACTCTGTGAGATAGAGTGTCATTCTTTTCATAGCTTTTGCCGGCTCGGAGACACTTGCATGTTATTTATCCTGCTTTTTTTCTAGCACAAATTCACTCATCACTAAATAAAAACTTAAAGTGAAGACCTGATTATTTCAGGAGCCTTGTCACAAGTCCATTGTTTTTTAATGTCGGTGCTACTTCTGCTATATTTTCACACTTAAAACAACAATTTGGTATTCCTCTTGTAACATTGTCATCTTTTATGCTAAGAAATAAGTCACCTGGCAGTTCTCTCCCAAGTGATTCCACTGCTGCCCGCATTAAGTCTGAGTATGAATCAGTGCGCTATAACCCTAACATGTAATCTAAGAAAAGAGTAATTGCTGAATTTGTTAAGTTATAGAGGGGGTGTACTCATTTATGCTGTGCACTGTACATAGAATCCGAAAATTATACATTTGTAAACTGCACACTTGTAAATATATCTGTACATCCATTCATTTAAACAGTTACATTTCTCTATATTTCTACTTCTGTATATAGTGCATTATTTAATTTTCTGTTTTTCTTATATTAATATTATACTCCATCTCTGCTGTGTAATTCCTATATCTGTAATTCCTATATCTGACTCACGTCAGAAGAACACCAGTCCAGAAACATGGCGAGAATGTGGCGCAGCTGCATCTGGAGGGTAAATCCCGCCTCCCACTCGGGCTCCACCTCAACATGTTGACCAAGCTGCCTCTTCACCTCCTCCATCCCCTACCATCAAAGAATGACATTCAATTAAGCTACAGATCAAACCAAATTAAAATCATTTTGTCAAGAGAAAGCATTACCTGCATACAACATAAGAAGCGAAGAAAGACGCTTAAACCTTCGAGGAACTTCACCCTCAACGTCTCAGTCCACACAGAGGGCTTACTGATCAGAATGTACCTGATGACATCAAAATAAAAACATCTCATTGGCTGAATGTTGATTGGTTACATTTTCCTTAATTCAAGAGTTGTGTGTAGACCTGAGGTCATGGAAGATAACTTGAACCCGGAAGAACTTGTCAGGATTGTGGCCCTGGAATTGGAAGCGGTTGTTGCTGTCCAGATTTGCCCTCAACATATCCATTACAGTGTCTATAATGACCTTGATGACGTTGCCCTCCTCTATTAACTGCCTGGCCTGAGAAAAAGAGAGATAGAAATATTTACATTTACCTTCAACCTTTAAATGGACTTTTAGTGTTAGTTCCCTGAATATCAGTTCCCACGGTATACTTGCATCATACAATTCCAATTCCAGGTCATGGAACACAAAAGGAAATATTATGACTAGTATTCTTTTTCATATTATGGCTATTTTTCATGCTATTGCAATGAAAGGGTGCTCAAGATTTCATGATGCAAAAAAGGATTCTAAAGCTCCATAAAAGCGAATGCAAGAATAACGTCTGGCTCATGAATCAACAATTGACAACAGTTTTGTAAACGGCACTGAACAAAATTATAAACGCAACACTTTTGTTTTTGGCCCCATTTTTCATGAGCTGAACTCAAAGATGTAAGACTTTTTCCATGTACACAAAAGGACTATTTCTCTCAAATATTGTTCACAAATCTGTCTAAATCTGTGTTAGTGAGCACTTCTTTGCCGAGATATTCCATCCACCTCACAGGTGTGTCATATCAAGATGCTGATTAGACAGCATTATTATTGCACAGGTGTGTCCTTAGGGGGCATATGGTTGGGCTATAATTTCTTCTTCAAGTTTCGTTTAACTGAAGTTTTTTATTTTTGATGGGTTGCTGAGAAGACCTTTAAGTTCTCTGTTTATATGATATGACAATAGTTTTTCTCACAAGAAATGGTAAAATGCTCATGAAGTGACTGTCAGAGCAGATCTGGAGATTATGTTCATGTGTTCATGTACTCGTATATTGAGGTGGCAGAGGCTGAAAACTGATGTATCGGATTTATAAATATATGAGTATCAATGCATATTTAGTTAGAAATCAGTTTTAGTTAGAGATTATTATGGATATAGAAAGATGCTAGACTTTATAGAAACATGCTTGATGTAATTTCTGCTAGCTGTTCATCATACCAAAGTGGGAACAGTGAAGATCTGCACAGATAAGGCTGTGATTGAGATGTTCCTCTGATGGTCATCACTGATAAAGTCTTCCTGAAGTTGCTTGTAGTGCTGAAACATGACATACATCTGTTAGTACTCAAACATTACAATGATGTATTGTGAAATGATATGCAGCTGTGAAATTACAGTACCTCTGTGAATTGCATGGCAAACTGCCTCTTGAATTCGGTGTCCATCAGTAAACTACTGAAAATCAACTCATGGACAACCTTGCGTGCTCCTGAGGAGAGTAACATGAAATCAGGTTTAGATACAGCACTAAGAATATTTTACCGGATTTAATAATGTCTGCAGGGTATTAAAAGTGCATAATCTAATGGTAGAGATTGAAATATTGACCTTTATAAAGTTTGGCGTCGTGCAGCATGAGTCGATTGATCAGGCAGAGACTATTGTTGTCAGCAGCAGGCTCCAAAGCCACCTGGCAGAACACCTCCTTGAGGCCAACTACACAACCAGTGACAAGGATAAAACCTCAAAATTATGTATTTGTTACTTAATTTTTATATATATATTTATAATTTGGACCAGTGGAAACAGCAATATTATTACAATTTAAAATAACTATTTTAATATGTAATATATTGCTTTGCTGGAAAAATGTCCAGAATTTCTCTCTCTCTTTTTTTAATGAACCCTTTCCTGATTTCTTACAACACTACCTTTCAAAATATTGAGGTAAGATAGATTTACACTCCACACAACACAACACTACACAAACACACACACACACACACACACACACAGACACAACACACACACACACACACACATCACACACAACACACACACACACACACACCACACACCACACACAACACACATTACACACCACCACACAACACACACACACACACCACACACACACACACACACACACACACACACACACACACACCCTTTTATACAGCAAGACATACATTAATCAACAGTTACAGTAAATATATTTATAATGATACAAAACGTTTCTATTTCAAATAAATACTGTTAATTGAACTTTCTATTCATCAAAGTATCCTTTAAAAAAAGTAACGTTTCTACAAAAACATTAAGCAGCAAAATCTTTTTGCAATATTGATAATAACAACTGTTACTACTAATTGAGCACCAATAATAACACACACATATACATATATATATAACACTAGGGGTGTGAGATATATATTGTCTGCGATAATATCGTATGTGTTGTTTTAACGATGTGCAATTTGACATTATAGAGTATTTTGCAAAAACCAAACAACAACTATGGAGTGCACGCTTACATTACGTGATGAAGTCTAGACTAGAGCACGAGCGCATTCAGAGTGTGTTCTTTCTCTCCATGATTCAGTCTAATAAAATGCACTAAGATTGATCACAAAAAAATAATTTCATATAGTTAAAATAACATGAAGAGTGACGTTTTTTTCTTAAAAAAACAAAAAAAACGCATGATTACAAATGTGATATTGATTTTATAAACAATAAGTTAATATTAAGAGACTTGTTTTAGACACCATATTGCCTGTTTTTGCTCAATTTCGCCAACAAAAAATAATTCCAATCAGCTACAGCACTGTTTTGCATCTCTGAACAAGATGATGTTTCGTTCCTGAATGAATCAACCGTTAAATTATTCGGTTCAGTCGCAGTGACTCACATAGTAACAGTGACTTGCTGCCACCTACTGGCGGTTTTAATTTCACATTCAAAGTATCTTTACATTTAAAAATTATTTCAAATATCAGTATTCCATGTTTTATGTTTAAAATATCAAAACATTATGCATTTGTACTGTAACTGCAGGTTAAAGCAATCCAAGTCCCTCTGAGCTGCATTAATCTAAAAGCCATCCAGACACAACTTCTGCAAAGATGAATTGTGTTGATACTGGTTGCATTTGTTTGGTAAGAGCCTAAATGTCTTATTATTCTAACTGACTGCTTAAATGTAACAGTTTGATTCAAAATATGCACACTTTTAGAAAAAAAAAGCTTTATTAAAGGTAAAATTGCCCATAAAAGGTAAAAATCAATATAAACTTATATGAAAAGATTAATTTCTATCACTTATGTGAACTGACCACACAGAATATTAAGAATATCAAAAACTGAGGCTGTCCACAGTAGTCAGATATCAGCACAATAACACTCGCCAAAATATCGTCTAACTATCGTTATAGAAAAAAATCCCAAAACAGAGATATATATATATATAATTTTTTTTTTTCAATAATCACACACCCCTAATATATGCACGTGTGTGTGTGTGTGTATATAATATATATACACACACACACACACTTTAGAAGTTAAAAAATTATCAGATTTAAATTATTGTTCTTGTTTTTTATAGGCATACAATGTATTACTGTTAATGATTAAAATAATATAGATGTTTTTTTTTTCTTCACTGTATTGTTTTAAAAATAGCATGGTTATAAATAAAAAAAACAGTTCTTGGTTCACTTTCTGCTCCTAATCATCTACCTGAGTAGCCAATGATCTTCTGGAACCATGCTCCAAGTCTAAGGGCGAAGGACTGATGAGCCATTATAGCAGTGTGAAGGATCTCCACCCGCAAAGGTATCTGGATAATGTGCTCGGAGTTACGCTGCAGAGGAAATGCAAAGATGGTTAAGTCATCTATATACGCTCTACATAAAGCATACAAAATGATGGAAGACTATAGCAAGTATGTTTACCCTGACATTGTCCTTGGCTTGTTGACAGGATCCGAGAGTACCTCTCTTCACTGCTTTCCGCCCCTGAAATCATGATAACATGAGATAAAAAGTATATATGTTGACCATGTAAGACTGTGGAATACTCAGAATACTCACTTCCTTGTCAATAAGTGCAGTGTAGATTTGGGCCTGATTCTGGTCACAGGCGATCGCGCGCTGAAGTGTGTAGATGACGTGATCATACGAGTGATGCTCATCGTTGTAGAGCACACAGTAGTAGGTGTCTTCCTTCACTCTAAAAATGACATTTAACAACATTAACTTTTTTTTAATTAAGGTGGACTTTCCAGCTTGAGGCTTTAGTAACTGTATATCTCACTTTGGCTTCAGCTCCTCTGATAGCTCATTGGTTTCTTCCCAAACCAGCATGTCTGTCGTATACCGCAGCAGCAGGTGGAACAGCATCTGAGCCCTTTCTCGAAGGCCTGGATCCATCACACACTCATCCTGTGACATACATAGCAGCAGCTGTCAAACGGAGTCATTTCATTTTTTAGTCCTTCACAGAATGATTTTACTTGATTTGTGCTCACATACAAATATCTACCTATTAATTTACCCAAAAGTAGATATTTAGTGCAATGTCCAAGCTGCTCATTTTCATGTGATGAAAGTAAATGGGGACTGGAGCTGTTGAGCTCTGAAGCTGATCAAACTAATAATAATATCATAAAACAACAACATAAGTGACATTTGAATCATCAAGATTAGGCATGCGATAAATTATGATTTTATGAGAACTAATGGCCAGAGTTCCCAAGTTTCTTCCAAGGCTGCATTTATTTGATGAAAAATACAATAAAAACAAGAATATTGTTAAATATTATTGTAATTTAATATGCTTTGATTTTTTTTTGTATTGAATTAATTAAATCAATATTTATTTATTTTCATTTCAATTTAATGTTGAAAACAATTTAAATGTTTAATGTTGTGCGGCTTCATATTTTTGCAGGAACTGACATGTATTGCTCACAATGCTTTGAAGAATAGAAAGTTCTGAAGAACAGCATTTATTTAAAATATAAATGTTTGTAACATTATACATGTCCTTACTGGCACTTGACCGATTAATTAATTTGTTCCTGAAAAAAAATTTTTAATGGCCGCAAACTTCTAAACATTAGTATACAGTAGTCAACATTTGAAGTGGATCAAAAAAGTTAATCAAAGTTGTCCTAAGACAAGAACGCATTTTGGTTTTAGGCTATAGGACTACTTTGATGAAAGGTTTTGATCCACTTCAAATGTTGACTAGTGTATATGCTTGTGAATGCAATTTAAGAGCTATAGCAGATTTTAAGTGATAATCATTTAAACCATGGTCTTTTCCTCACATGACTTCAGTAGATTTGGAATTAGTTCACAAGTCATGTTGACTTTTTAAGATATCTTTATTTTTGTTTATGGAGCTAGACAGCTCCAGTCTCCATTTACTTTCACTATATGGAAAAGAGCAGCTTGGACATTCTGCTAAACATCTCCTTTTGTGTTCCACGGAAAAAGAAGGCGGGGAAAGCCTTTGAAAATTATGAAGTAGTAGGGATGTAATGATTATTTATTTTATTTATTTAGTCATTTAGCAGACGCTTTTATCAAAAGAGGACATTATAGAACCAATCAAAACCAACAAAAGAGCAACAACATGCAAGTTAACCGATTAACCGCGAGCCGGTTGAAAATCGATTCAAACATGACAATTCAAATCGGTTGAGATGCTAAACAAATTTCGATTCAGTTTGGGGTAGGAGTTTATATGAATGTATGTCTGAGGGGAACTTACTGCATTTAGAAAAAGTTTAGATACTATTTTTTACTTTTCATCTTGCCTCTGTATAATGCATATTAAGGTTCATAAGTGCAGCGCTGCTTTGTTTACAGTGGAAACCATGGGAACGCTTTAAGCGCCACCTGCTGGCAGAGAGTGAATCTGCGTCTCATTCAGCTCGTCTTTTGTTTCATTTCATGCAGATATTTTTTATGTATAGTTTTACAAAACTGAAGTCAAACCATTCTATTTTTGTTTCAAATTTTGAAATTATACAATCTAATTTATATTAAAAACTACTCGTGTTGCATGTATGCAGCATCTTTGTTTGGATTCGATGAAAATGCAGTGGTTGCCTCTAATTTTAAATGGAAAGAGCACAGACAAAGCCTTATTTTGTTTATATGAAGAGATTGATTTTATTTGTGTTATTTATTTGATTTGGGGCTTGTTTTAAAATTGAAATTTACTTGTTATTTATACTTACATTTTGTTATTTAGCAGATGATTTTATCCAAAGCGACTTACAAATGAGGACAATAGAAGCAATCAAAACCAACAAAAGAGCAATAATATGCAATAAAGTGCCATATTAGTATTTATTATAGTGTTATATTTCAATTTCACAAAAAAATGTGCAGCATTTTGTCCAAGCAATAATGAAAGACACATTTAATTAAAAATTTGTCTTAAATCTCATTTTGTAAAATAAAAAAATCACGAATCAAATCGTGAAATCAAAATCGTGAATCGAATCGTGAGTCGAGTGAATCGTTACATCCCTAATAATTAAAGAATTTTAATTTGGGGGGATGAATTATTCCTTAATAATCCTTTAAATGGCTTTATTATTATTTTAAGGAGAGTAGGCTTGCATAGAGGAGCACAAAACACAGTATTATTTGGCTGAATTCAAGCTCCCAAAGGTCTACTGCAGTAACTAAATGTCCTCAATTTCCTCAACTCCACCAAAAGATCACAATCTGTAACATCTCCTTAAAGCCAGTCACAAAAAAAACAGTGACTAACTACTGAAAGAGCTCAGCTAATTTGACTGAACAAGCAAACAAAACACAACAGGCCCTTTTAGCAGGATATGATGTTTGCTGATTTGGTTGAAATGCCCATCTGTCATGTTCATTACGTGCATGTTTAGATCTCGCCCGAGGGTGTCAAACACAAAAAGGCACCTGCTGTTTTCCGACAAAGTGAGGACGCTGTAAGTGGCCATGAGTGAGTGTGGATCTGAAGCCTGATCTTATCACGGTGCATCTATTGAGTTATCAGTTATGAGTTATCTGAAGCAGACCATCTGCTTTCCAGGCCAAAATCCAGGCACACAGCAAGAAATCAGCCCATATCACTACATCCTCGCTCTTTATGGAATACTGGGATTCAGATTAATTATTATTCCATTTCATATATTAATTTCCTTGTACAACAATCCCTCTTACTAATGACTTTACTTTGTCCTTCTACTCCTGCAGTCCCTGCTTTTTTCCCCCAGCTGTTTTGCATCACAAGCCTGCTGCGTGTCACTTTCCCACACACTTTGTGTTTTCCCACAGAGGGAGGGTTGGGGTTAGCAAACGCACGGACTAAACGGCTCCTCTGACCTCAAGACAGGAAGTTAGTTCAACAATAGAGTTCATGGAAAAAAATCTTAGCATCGATAAGAGAAAATAAACTGTACCGTTTCCATAGCAACTGAAGTGCCAGGGTCGTGTTGGGAGCAGCAGGGTCCAGTCTTCCAAGCCTCCAAATCTCCACAGTCGCAGAAACCTCCTCCTGCTGAGGCATGCATCTGCGGTAGCAAGGCAAATAATAATAATAAATAAACAAATAATACTTTGGATGGTGGTCATTTGTAATAACATTTTCAAAAAACAAATCAAATAAAAACTTGTAGAACAAGGCTGAGATTTTGGGAAAGGAAAAACAAATGATTTAGTAAGAAACATGATTAGTGAGAGTGCATGTACCTTGTAGCGATGACTTTTGTGCACACTCTTCTGGAAGCATTCTATGCAGAGTACACAGGTGGGATCTATTGCACAATCCCTGGAAAAACATATCAGAATTCAGCATAACAACTTCATAGAAGATATGGTGACTCCTGTCCTTTATTTTCTCCATTTGAATACATTAGACATTATTTAGCTTATTGTTAATATCAGTTTTGCTGATGATGCTTTTTATAAATAAAATGATTGTATTGTTGTAATTTGAAGATTACATTTTACATGAAAGAATGTTAATTTTCAACTGTTTTTTGTTGTTGTTAAGATGACTGAAAGGAGGAAAAACCAAAGCGAAGTATGGACTTACTTCACTCAGTTATTTATTTACTTTATAACAGTAAATAAATATCGGTTCTGCATATCGGTTATCGGGTACATAAACATGCACTACAGCAGTGTTCCCCATTATTGTGCTTTCAAAGAACAAGAGATACCCACAATTTAAACTGTATGGATGGTCATTTATTGAAACTCAAATGTAAATATTCTAATATATTTTGAGATACTGATTTTTGACTTTCATTAGCTGTAAGCTCTAATCATCAATATTAAAACAAAAACACTTTTGAAGTGTTTTACTTTACATGTAATGAATCTAGATATATGAAAGTTACACTTTTTTTAAATAAGTTACAAGAAAAAATGAACTTTTTCCCCATATTCTAATTTTTTAGATGTACCTGTATATATAAAAAATATAGATAGATGGATGGATTGTTAAATATACAATTTTAAACCCTAAATAGTAAAACTTTATAATTGTATAATATTTCTTCATTCATTCATTTCTATAATATTTGTTATTTATTTGTTTGACTATATAATATGGAATAACTTTATCAATGATTCTTTTGATGCTATTATGTAATGTTGGTGGCATTAGCGTTTAAAATATTTGGGGTTAAAAAGAATGAACAAAGGAATGAACAAACAAACAAATTAATACATTAATAAAAAAAAAAAACTTCTAAACCTTTTAATCATGTTCACGAGAAACCTACATTCACTTAAGCGAGTCCAAAATGTTCACTGATAGTAAATACAGAACATAATATGCTAGCAAAGACTTACAGAAAATTGCTGAAATATGAACATTTACACAGTATTACCTCAATTTGACTAATACACTCAAATTACTTGATTAAGCAAAATGTGCACTATCCACTGACAAGGCTGTCCAATGAACAATCTGCACTGAGCTGCTGGCTCATCAATCAGTCCTGCTGATGTTCTCCTATAGGAGTTGATGACTGCATATATTATCAAAGGGGCTCTGGACTAACCTGCAGGAGTAGACGGTCTCGCCCTCTTTAAAGACACGTCCACACTGCTGAGCTGATGAGCTGCTGTTGTATTGCTGTAGCTTCTCCAGGCCGACAGAGGGGTCCTCTCCAAAAAGGAAGCACTCCAGAGGATACAGGAGGTGTTGCTCAACCTTTTGCTCCTCATCACCTTGTTGCGGCTCTGTCTCCAGACAGTAAATTAGAGGGACTTGCTCCCCTAAATAGCGGAGTATGGCAGCCCCTCTGTTTGAAGCCTCCTGCCATTTCTGGTGGCAAAAGAGAAAGAGATTATATAACAAACTAACCAAATACATTAAAGGGTCATGTGTGACCCTGGGCCACAAAACCAGTCATAAAGTAGCACAGGTTTATTTGTAGCAACAGCCAAAATACATTGTATGGGTCAAAATTATCAATTTTCCTTTTATGCCAAAAATCATTAGGATATTAAGTAAAGATCATGTTGCATGAAGACATTTTGTAAATGTCCTACTGTAATTATTTCAGAAATTAAAAAAAAAAATAACTCTTAGTAATATGCACTGCTAAGAACTTTATTTGGACAACTTTAGAGGCAATTTTAACAATATGTTATTATACAAATTGTTGTATGCCTTTTAAAATAAATAAGTGGGTAGCTATTATGCATGTAAACTTGGGTGGTTAAATATATTCATATGCAAACACCAAATCACATGGCAAAATGATGAACAGCATGCTATGTCAGTCAGTATTCAGACTTTTCATGGTATACAAGGTGTAAAATATTTTCCAGATACCCGTTACAGAAAATATTAGTTTATTAACAATGAAAAAAAATTATAAATAAATATGTACACTAAAGTGCATTGTAATGATTTGCATCAATCAAACCAAGACGTTTAAGAGCTTCTTAATGCACAGATAAACCACTCAAACAACCTTTGACCCCATATCATAATCGAAACTGTGGTGTAGGGGTGCTCCGATTGATCAGGTACTGATAACTATCGGTCGATAATCGCGTTGGGATGTTTGATCGGCGGTCTCTAAAAAGGCCGATCTCAAGCTGATGATGCGCGTGCCGTGAGAGGTTTAGCACGACATGCAGCAGCACCATCTCAGTCTCAGTCCAGCACGGGTAAAATAATTATAATGCTGAAAGTGAAGTAAAATTCATATATAAAATAATTTGAAACTTTCTGCGAGACATCATTTGAAAAACAGCCTGTGTGAATCACCACGCGTACTTTCCCTCTTAAAAAGTCAAAATGCGCAAATGGCTTCAAATCACATCGCGTCTGCATTATAAGCAGCTGCATACTGCATAGCTGACACAGGAATTGTCACTTGCACAATAGAGGCAGTGTCGCATCATTACTAAAGTTTATAAACTGCTTTTATTGTTAATTCTTGCCAGTGTTTAACCATTCAGCGAACACACGCGCTCTCCTGGAGACTGTGCGGTCATGCACACTCCCAGCACACACACACATAACGCCAGGTTCACATTGCTCCGTTTGCAGTGCATATTTTTCCGCGCTTGTGTTAACGGATCACGAAAATTCATGAAAAAATTACACTATAAATGAATATAATTAAAGTCTACTGTGTTACAGAGTCATCACATGTGGCTTTTTGGCTAAGTTTAAAGGAAAAGGGCACTTTTAGATAAACAAGGCAATAATAGATGGCACTTCGTGGAGGTATGGAAAGCAAAGTTCTTTATAAACCGCAGGATTGTTTGTAATAAAGATTTTTTTATGCAAAAGAAAATTCAGTAGAGCTGACTGTTTCTGCCAGTCATAAGTTAATCTAGAATGTTTCTGATAACATAAAAGTAGTTTAAATGTTTTGCCACTTGCTTGAGCAACTTGGGGATGAACGATATATCGGCAGATAAATGCAATTTTTTTCTGTTATCGGTATCGGCCTGATAAGAAAATTTGGCCGATATCTTTAAGCCGATAAATAATGCATTATTTCCTTCAGAGACACTTCAGATGTGCAATGTTTGCCATGATGGTTTTGAAATGCTTGAAATATGATTGGAATCACTTTGAAAAGGACAATACACTTATGTGCAACATGTGCAGAGCAAGTCTGTCATAAAGGCTACATAAAATTATAATAAGAACATTACTGTAAATGACGTTGTGGAATCTTTGAGTGCTGTGTTTTTGTGCGTGAGTTGAGTGCGTCCACAACGGAGCTACACCTCCATGACAGTTAAGTTCGCTTGTGCATTTGCAGCCTTTTGTGCAATTGTACGTAGTAATATTGTGTTTATTTTATATATATCTGCTTTATCTCATATAGAATGCGTTTGGTTAAGTTAATAGAGCGTTAATAGAGCGCTTCAGTTTGCCGGTGATCATCTGTAGCTCAGCGCACGCAGCTCAAACAGCAGCGCACAACTAATAACTATGATTGGGACTGTCGTGTATATAACATTCTAATGAGAACATTATTATAATAAAACGTTGTGACTTCTTTGGTTTTAGATGCCATGTTTCAGCGCGTTTTACAATGGGAAGCCAAGTACAGCGTCCACGAGTTACACATCTGACTAGCGCATAACTTTGTTCAAAATAACTTGTGCATTTCCGTATTTTTGTGCATATATAAGTTGTAATAATGTTTACGTTCTATAAATATCTATCTGATTCTCATGTAGCTTAATTAACCCGCTATAACAAGCACTTCAGTTTTCTGGTGTTCATTCAGCTTCATACAGCGCACGCAGCTCACACAGCTGCTATTTAAAACAGTGGTAGCCTATTCATTTGTTCCTTTTTCAAAATCACCGAAGCATTATTAATAATAACCACCACTTTTTTTCATCAACAATATGGTTTAGTAATTAATATAATTTCATTATTGTCCATGCAGATGGCTCTTCCGTTTTATTCATCCATGGCACATGCATTTTGATTCTTTACACATATAATGATGTCCAATGACTTGCTTGCATTATTTAATTTTATTTGTGAGACTTTATGGCGGAATTTGGTAATGGGAGAGTAAAATATATTTTTTTTAACTTACTCTGTTCAAACTAGGGTGCTTATGTTGAAGTGTTTGGGATGTGGCTTTTAATGATGATACCTTTTTTTTTAAATCAGGCTCTCAAAAAGTATATACAAATTTGGATATAGATTTATCGGCCAACATATCGGTTATCGGCTTTCAGATATAATGAATTATCGGTATCGGCCAAAATTGTCATATCGGTGCATCCCTAAACTTAACATATAAATCTAGATGCAGCCTAATTGCAAAAGCACTGAATAATGTGTTTCTTATATGTATTGCATTTAAACACGTCTATAAAGACTGTATTACTGTAAAAGAAAAAATAATCACAATGAAAAAGCATTTTCAGTAACAATGTTTGGATTTTAAATCAAAACATTGGTTGCACAATTGTAAAAACAAAAATGCACTGGATGATCAAACATTTAGGAGGGATAAATGTATATTTTTTGAAAAAATTAAAAAACAAAATACCCCACCCCGTCCGTCCCCCCTCAAATAAATACTAAAATCCCCTTTCACAAGTCAGCTATGAGGGGAATTCCCCGCATTTTTAAAAATGAAATTCAGGTTTTGAATACATGTCTAAAAATACTGATTGGAGTATCACTATAAATAACTCTACATGATAAAAAGATGGCTTTAAAAAGATCGTATCGGATCGGCAAATACTGCTTTCTGTGATCGGCAATCGGCCTCAAAAATCCTGATCGGAGCACCCCTATTGTGGTGCACTGCATACCTATCCATGCCAATAAAACTGAATGTTTGAAATAAATTATACTCCTGTCTGAATTAATTGATCTCATTGTATGCAGCAAGAAGTACCAAGGGTCAGTCCTGACACTTATTTTCAATGTGCTGGTTATTTTCTATTTCAACCGACTAACGAATAAGGCTGCGCTAAGCAATGCTATTTTTAACAGGCAACTACGGCAGAACTGCATTATGATCCATTACGAAAGCAGATTTATGTTCGGTCTCAGAATATCAACAGGAGGAGATACATTTCAACCACTATCCGTTCCCACTTCAGAGAAATTTGTAGGGCTGTAGTACTCGAGTCCAGTCTTGGACTCGAGTCCGGACTCGAGACGTTTTTCTATCGTCTCGGACTTGTCTTGGACGCGTTGGTATTTGTTGGAAAATGGGTAATGTAATTGGTCTAACTCCATCTAGAACGGGCATTGTCATTGGTCGCTTGCTAAATGCACAGCTGCATCATGTGCCTGGCTCCGAGTTTGCCTGCTGTGCGGAGGCATAAATCATTTTGATTTTGACCACAGATACAATGTCGGAGAGTTGCATAATACTGTTTGGTTTTACAAAGTTCGTTGGAGTTTCCCTCTCTCTTTTCTTCGCTTTTAAATAGCTTATTAATGCCCATACACATTTTAATTTCACTTTCATTTTTGGTCAATTGCTTATCTATAACTTACAATGACACATTTTCTCCAATACACATGGGACTTGTATTATTAAAACGAATAAAAATACACCATTACCTTGCTATAAGCCTAATATAAAATAACAAACGTAAAAAATATTTACATGTTGCTTGGGAGGGTTATATTGTACTATGGTTTCTTTAGGACAGAGGTCTCGAAACTTGGTCCTGGAGGTCTGGTGTCCTGCAGAGTTCAGCTCCAACCCTTATTAAACACACCTGAAACAGCTAATCTAAGCATACTAGAAACTTTCAGGCAGGTGTTTTGAGGCAAGTTGGAGCTAAACTCTGCAGGACACCGGCCTTCTGGGACTGAGCTTGGACACCCTGCTTTAGAACAAGTAACAAGTTCAAGAATGGGAACATGCTGATTTTTTTTACATTTATGTTGCTTGTTATTTGTAATATTTTCCATTGGCAGCCCAGAATGTGATTGTTACACTATAATAAAAATGCTGAAAATGTGAAGTTGCGCTTCAGCTTATGTGGCTTTAGTGAAATTGCTAAACCTAAAGTAAATAAAATAGCCTAATTTGATCCTACAGTGTTGCTGCACATGCTTTTAGATCATTACAAATAATAATGCAAACTGATTATCTTAGAATAGAAAATACGCTGTCTCACGTATCATATAAATAATCAATAGTTAAGTATGTGATTTTGAAGAAGATAATTTTTTCTTTCTCTGTTTTGACTGTCTCATTTGGACTTGGACTTGACCTCGAACCTCTTTGGACTCGGACTTGACTCGGACTCTAACCTCTTTGGACTCGGTCTTGACTCGGACTCTAACCTCTTTGGACTCGGTCTTGACTCGGACTCTAACCTCTTTGGACTCGGACCTCTTTAGACTCGGTCTTGACTCGGACTCTAACCTCTTTGGACTCGGACTCGAACCTGTTTGGACTCGGTCTCGACTCGGACTCGATAGTCCTGGACTTGGACTTGTCTTGGACTCTACAAAGGTGGACTTGGCTACAGCCCTAGAAATTTGGAAATCTACATCCTGGTCTATTTTAAGGTTGAGAAATCATGAGGAATGTATTTTCAATCTCAGTCTATGCAAATTCAACGCTTATATCAGCGTTTCGAATACTGCCCCATCTTTCATTTTTTTTTATTGCGCAAGTCTACAGTAACGTTATGTACAAGCAAATATAAATAAAGCCGAACACCTAGTGGCATTTTGTCGTATTCAACCCAATCTACATATAAAAAAAACAACGAAAGAGTTTATCATTTCGTAAACAAACCCAACTTTCAAAAGCATCTCCTCGACTATTCAAATACAAAACTGCTTGTTTTATCTGCAGGATCTTACACGCACCTATTCAGGGCAGGCTAACACAGAATAATAACAGCTCATTTTGCGAATAAAACATGAAAAACACACAACGTTCCAAAGGCTATTAAAATGCGCGAGAAGGGATAAAGAGCAGTCAAACAGGGTGTTAAATCTGCTCGTGTCTGAATGCTGGATCATAAGCAACAACCATGTAAACAACAGGCAGCAGCAGTCTCTGGCCAATACGTTCATCATTAAATCGTAGATAACACCGAATCTATAGGTTTACCACGCATACGCAGCATATATATTTCCATGCTGAAATCGTCATATATTGCAAAACCCGTGACATTAGACTGAATTTATGTCTTAAGTGGTTAAAAGCCAAATATTTACCGTGCTCAACTGTTGACCGTTCAGCGACTCCGCCATGATCCAAATGCCGTAAAGCGTCACTACAGCAACAGAACTAGGATGGTTTTGCAACAGTTTAAAAGTCTTTTTGGTGAATTGAATACAAGAGAATAACAAGTTCAGTAGCCTATATAATACAGATTGTGGGAAAATTGTAAAAGCATGTAAATAGACATATACATTACATAACATAAATAATAACATAAAATGACATGCGTTATAGCATATTATATAAAACCAAACAAGTCTAAATTACTGATTCGAGGTCCTTTCATTATTTTAAAGCCATAAATACCGTCAACGATATTAACTATGCAGAAAGTAATGCAGGACAAATGAGCAGCAAAAGAGTCATATTTCAGCTACTAATATGGAAACAAGATTAAACGATTTAACAATAGTGAATTTAGGACTGAGATAAGTTCAGGAATTACTGAATAAGATCAACTTTAAGAACTATTAAATAACTATGACACATTATAAAGAGTGACAAATTGATTACTAATCTACATGTTTTAGACGTGAACAAATTTCCCCACTTTAAAATTGATGGTCCTGCAGAATAACAGTGAAGAGGGAAACTGTGATTTATAATCTAGACAATGTTGTGATTTGGAGTTGTTTTGTGGTTAAAGAACATCTGGAGTGAATTATAACATCATTTTAGTTTTGCGTATCCCTGTGTCCCAATGTTCATATCATCCATCCTAAATATGTGAGACCAAAGCGAGTATGCCAAAAGTCCCCGGATGGTCTATTTCAGGTCGATTTTTGAAGTGTGGTTCCGTGCACACTCTAATGGCTAAAATTGCAGCTCTTTGGCAAAGGATTCGGTCCAGAACTACAAACACGTAAAAACGCGTTAGAAAAAACACAAACTGGCCCACTGCTCCGGGTGTGTGTTCATGGTGTGTGTGTTTACTGCTGTCTGCTGTGTGTGTGTGTGCACTTTGGATGGTTAATTGCGGAGCACAAATTCCGAGTATGGGTCACCACACTTAACCGTATGTCACTTTCACTTTAACTTAATCTGCAACAGCAATGTGAACTTTTGTAAACATTAATTTGGTGTTAACTTTTAAATGCATCATTATGCAGAAAATATGAGCAGAGTTGTCCGCATGAAAGACCCGCGACTGGCAGATCAACGAGTTACTTCTTTTCTCTCTAATATGGTGGAAAGTTCAATTAAATATGTGGAGGATGTTAACTGTGACAAGATGACTGACAGGCCAGTTTACAGTGACAGGCTGCGTGTAACAGATGCGACAGAGCGGTCCATTAAAGACGCAGTTGTGTGACATATTATGTCCCAAAGTACATACTTGTGGTTGGTGTTGGCTTATTGGTGTGATAAAGAAATATACACTCTATTAAATCCTTCTGCTCCCCTGATCGGGAATTTCATACACTGCTGTGTCGACCATTCTGGCTACCGAGGGAATTTTACAGCCATCATAATCACGGCTGTTTATATCCCCCCCCATGCCAACACTACCGGGCACTCGGGGAATTGTACGGGAATATAAGCGAACAGGAAACCACGCACCCAGACGCAGCCTTTATTATCATGGGGGACTTTAATAAAGCCAACTTCAGGAAAACAGCTCCAAAATACTTTCAACACGTCACCATAAACACGCGTGGTGACCGGGTACTCGACCATTGTTTACACTCCTTTCCGGGACGCGTACAAGTCCCTCCCCACCCACCTTTCGGCAAATCAGATCACTCCTCCGTTCTGCTTCTGCCTGCTTATAGGCAGAAACTGAAACGTGAAGCACCCACCCTCAGGACAATACAATGCTGGTCGGACCAATCGGATGCTACACTACAGGACTGTTTTGATAACGTGGATTGGGACATATTCCGTGCGGCGTCTGATGACGACATAGAGGCGTACTCAGATACGGTCACGTGTTTCATCAAAGAAGTGTATAGATGATGTAGTTCCGACCAAAACAATCCGCATCTACCCCAACCAAAAACCGTGGATTAACAGCGATGTTCGATCAGCCTTGTCAGCGCGGACATCTGCCTTTAAATCCGGAAACGCTGATGATCGGAAACAAGCCAGCTACGGTCTCAGGAGATCCATCAAAGCAGCCAAACGACAATACAAAAAACAAAGTTGAAGAACAATTCAACAACAATAATCCTAGAAGCATGTGGCAGGGCATCAACAAACATCACAGGCTTTAAAGGGAATAAACCAGCTACTGTGAACATTGCCGCCTCTCTACCGGACGAGCTCAACACTTTTATGCTCGGTTCGAGGCTGATAACACCGCCCACACAGAGAGCGATCCCACGGTGCTGTAGAAGAGGTGAGTCCACTCTCGCTTTCTGTCGCGGATGTAACCCGATCCTTCAAACGGGTGAACATCCGTAAAGCCGTGGGGGCCGGACGGTATACCAGGCCGTGTGCTCAAAGCATGCGCTTTCCAGCTAGCCGGGGTTTTTACAGACATTTTCAATCTGTCCCTCTCTCTGTCTGTGGTTCCCCGCATGCTTCAAAAATCCACCATTGTGCCCATACCTAAGAAAAATAAAGTCACATGCTTGAATGACTGGAGCCCGTTGCTCTGACCCCCATCTTCAGCAAGTGTTTTGAGAAGCTCATCAGAGAACACATCTGCTCTGTGCTTCCTGCTTCACTGGACCCACTACAATTTGCAATACCGCAGTAACCGTTCCACAGATGATGCTATTGCCTTTACCCTGCACATGCTCTCTCCCACCTGGAAAATAAGAACACTTATGTGAGGATGTGTTCGTGGATTATAGCTCGGCATTTAACACCATAGTGCCAGCCACACTGGTTGCGAAGCTCCACACTCTGGGTCTGAACAGATCTCTGTGCAGCTGGATCCTGGACTTCCTGACAGGCAGAAGTCAGGTGGTCAGAATGGGCAACAACACCTCATCTCCCCTGACCCTCAACACTGGTGCACCGCAGGGCTGCGTCCTCAGCCCACTCCTGTACTCCCTGTACACACACGACTGTACAGCAAACACACAGCTCAATGTCAATGTCATCGTCAAATTTGCTGATGACACAACGGTGATAGGCCTGATCACCGACAACGATGAGACGGCCTACAGAGAGGAGGTGAGTACCCTGACTAAATGGTGTCAGGAGAACCACCTCTCACTCAACATCGACAAGACCAAGGAGCTGGTGGTGGATTACAGGAGGACAGAGCAGAGAACACACACCATCACCATCGACAAGACACCTGTGGAGCGGAGTGGAGTGAGCAGCTTTAAGTTCCTCGGCGTTCAATCACTGAGGATCTCACATGGTCTGCTCACACAGATGCAGTGCTGAAGAAGGCACATCAGCGGCCTCTTCTTCCTGAGACGGCTGAGGAAGTTTGGAACGAGCCCCAGAATCCTCAGATCCTTCTACACCTGCACTGTGGAGAGCATCCTGTCCGCTGCATCACCGCCTGGTTTGGAAACAGCACAGCTGGCAACCGCAAAGCCCTGCAAAGGGTCGTGCGAACTGCCCGCCACATTGTTGGAGGTGAGCTTCCCTCCCTCCAGGACATTTCTCACCAGGCGGTGTGCAAGGAAAGCCCGGAGGATTATCAAAGACTCCAGCCACCCGTCCCACAGTCTGTTCTCTCGCTGCCCTCAGGGAGAGTCTCCGCAGCATCGATCCCGCACTAGCCGACTGAGGGACAGCTTTTTCCTCTGGCTATCAGGCTAATGAACAGTCAGAAATTGACCCACCCTACAACACACTCCCACTCACACAAATGCCATGCACTGCACTTTAACACAGTTCTACCGGACTACACGCACACACTGCACTGGACACCATACAAAGCACACCCACGACATTGCATATGCATAATATGTTTGCCCACCTTGCACATCTACCTGTTGCACAACCAATCTGTTGCACAACCAATCTGCTGTAAATTTATAATCTGTTGCACCTTCACATTATTACTAGTATAGAATTACATAATGTATAGATTGTGTACATACGGTGTATAATGTGTAGCTGATAACTAAGTATGTCTATATAGTACACTATGTGTACTGAGTATATGTATGTGTATTTTGCACACTGTTCCTTGGACAGTCTGTAAATATGTACTGTCCATATGTAAACTGTTGTTTGTTTGTTGTTTTTTTGTTTTGTTTGTTTTGCACTGTTGGAGCACGCTCGTAAGAATTTCACTCACCAGGCACTTGTGCTGTGGTGTTGTGACAAAAAAGTGATTTGATTTGATTTGATTTGATACTTAATGGGCGTGGTATAAATAGGCACATTGGGACGCAGCGTAGGCATATTTCCAATTTTTAGCCCTATGGCGCCCTCTGAAGGAAATCACTTTTTTGTTTCATGATGGAACCTCATTAACACTGAATTTAAGTCCAACGTCAAAGTCAAACAAACAAATAAATAAAACTGCCACTCACAGCAGTATTTACAGTAAGGGAGATTTGAGTATGTTTATCCAACCCTAAAGATTAAAATTATAGTCACAAATGACGTCACCCAAGAAACTGTGAAATCAAATTTCCATCACTCTGTAAATGGTACTCAGAAATGTGTTGCTATATCAAACGTAACCGCTATTTCCTCTCTGTCTGCTGTATTAAAGTCAGTGGCAGGCAGCATCTCACTCACACCGCGTGCGCATCGTTATCACTTCCTTCACTTCAGGTGCTGCTGAACGTTTTTACCGAGTACGCTGGGATGGAAACAATAGAGAGTTTGTGCTAATTTGACAAATAGAAACGGAGACTGATGATGACATGAACAGTTGTATTGTGTAGAGTTTCCGCGATCATCTGGAATAAAAGGTAACTGTTTTATTCGTTTTAATGTGTGACGTCACTGAGAATTAAAATTTACAAGGGAACTTACAACTTACTTTCAATGGAAACGACAAGTTGTTGAGTTGTAAAGTCAAACCCTTACGAAAATTCACCATGATTTTATTATAGTAAAAGTGTAGTAACTATGATTATTTGGTAGGTTGGTTAACAATTTGTATAACAGTTGTAGCCTACAAATACCTCGATTACACTATGGTTATAGTGTAGCAAAACCATGGTTAATTTGTGGTTACCATGGTTTAACTATATTAACCATGGTTTTAGTCAACTTAAAAATTACATTTAAAATGAAATATTAAATAAATCCCAATGTACACTTAATTATAATCTTACATTTCCATCTACAATTGTTAATTTAGTCAATTTATCCAACATAGTAAGACTAGGCTATGTGATATTATGAACATGTCCTACATATAAGAAATCACCCATAACATGTTTTATAAAATTTGACTAGCCTAATCTGAGAGGAAATGAGAACAATATACTTCTATAAATTTAATTAAAGTAGCACATGATGATTTTCCCCAGCATTACTGTTTAAATTAGCTTTGTTTTTCATGGTCCTTTCTTTTTTTCATATCAACCCATGCTTTTTTAATGAAATTCTGTTTTTGTCCCCCATAATTTTTGATCCCACTCTCAGCTTTCCAGTGACCATGAACATAACCGGTCCAACAAACCACACAAACAGCTGTGAACCACCTTACGAGGAAGAAAGCCCACTTCCACTTGTGGTTCTCTACAGCACAGTCCTCACATTAGGCCTGCCTGCTAACCTGATCACAGTCTTTCCTCACGTTCCTGGAAGTGTGCCGGAAGAACGTCCTAGGAGTCTACCTCTTCGGCCTGTCAGTATGTGATCTGATGTATCTAGGTACACTTCCACTCTGGGCCATTTACATCAACAGAGGTCATCACTGGGAGTGGGGCTCTCTGACCTGTAAGGTCACTGGCTACGTGTTTTTCAACAACATGTACATCAGTATCTTCTTGATGTGCTGCATTTCCGCAGACCGCTTTGTCGCGGTGGTCTACGCCATGGAGTCTCGAGGTCTGAGAAAGATGAGGCATGCCGTGATCATCAGCGGTGTGATTGTAGTGGTCGTTGCTGTGGGACACGTGCCGGTTTTCACCATGACAGAGGGCGACTCTGAGAAAATTAAGGAGAAGCGGTGCTTTGAGCCAAGTGACCCCTCTGTCTTAGTGACGGGACTCAACTATGCCCGCTTCTTCATCGGTTTCTTCATCCCGCTGTGTATTTTAATAGTCACTAACTTGGCCATCATTGTTAAAGTTCAAGCTAGCACGGGTTTGAAGCCGCGGGCCAAAGTCAGAATTCGTAACTTGGCCTTAGCCGTCATCTTGTTCTTTTTAGTCTGCTTCACGCCGTACCATGTGATCCTTTTGTTACGTGCCATCAATTTCCACTTTTCGAATGGGAAATGTGACTTTGAAAGAAGTGTCTATGCACCCTATACGATCTCTCTGGGTCTGTCTACCATCAACAGTGCTATAAACCCTGTTTTCTATGTGCTTAGCAGCAACAGTGTTCATAAGAAGATCCACAAAGGCCTACAAAGGTTACGTAGCAGCTCAAGGTCTTCTTCTTTTGCTTGATTTCTTTTGTTTTCTCAACTGGGACTTACTTAGCTTTTTCTGTTGCCTGTACAATATTTCAGCGTTTTGAATTAAAATATGAAATGTTTCTGTTATGCTTGTTCATTAAAATGAAATGTAGATGATTCATCTGTGCGTTTGTTTAAAAAAATGTTTTGCCCTTGTAATATTTAATCAAAATGTCATAATCTTCCAGTTGAAACGACTTTTCTCTGGTGACATATGCGGATTTCTCCAGTAATTGCATCTGGGTCATTCCATGTCAAATCTAAACCTCCCCAAGAAACCTCCCCAGATCAAATTTTAGATTTTGCTAAAAAAAATTCTGAAGAAAGATAAACATGTATAGTGATGAAAGACAAAGCATTAAATGTCATGGATGCATATTTACTGAGTTTGTAGAGGGGGGTCAAAATGGCCATTTTCACCTGAGATTCAGAGCCAAATTACAGAGCGTTAAAAATGACTGTAAAATGATGCAGTGGACTGTAAACTCACATTCAGATCTACCTCCATCCAGTCAACAACTGGATCTATTAATTAATTCAATAATGCATTTAAAAATGCACTTCTAAACATACAGTGACTTAAGATCACATTAGCAGAATTTTGCCAAAATTTCACTGGCAAAAAAGGTCCATTCTCCGTTGAAGCTCAACTCACAAAGAGGTCACTCTCAAACAGACAGCATTCTATTGGCTGTTTCTTTGCGAAATCTGCATTAAGAATTTTTTTGCTCTCATGCAAAACTCTACACTGTATGGATTCCTTGTAAAGTGACTGAATGATTTTGCAGGCAAAATTTCTTAGAACAACAGTAAATGTGCCAGCCTAACCATTTTACCTACAGTGAAATGAAAACCTTAAGTAGATATTATTATACAAAATAAAAAAAGTTTTTCAGCCAAAGTCAAGGTTTGTGATTAACAAAGCAAGAAATTATACAACAGAAAAACACCCTGATGACGTATCAAGATCTCTTGAGATATAAGGTAATTTGATCTTTTTTATTGAAGTGTAAAATGTCATGCGGTGCAACTTAAACATAATATGTATGACTCGCTGGAATTAATGCATGATATTTCTTTCAACTTTTTTTTTTAAATAATGACAATAAGTTTTTACTTTTTATTCATGGTTACTTTTAGAGATAATTATGAAAAACTGCCTTTTTTCCATTTTTGTTTTTCATCAGTTCTATTTTCCATTTTATATATATCTTAGCAAACTCCAAATGTGAAAACAGTAGACGTTTTTGAGTTTGGTGTGAAATGCATGAAGCCACATACACGTAATGAGGAAATGGTTAGAGGTTAGGTTAGGAGCTGATGTGCAGTAAAAGAGGATGTCTTTCTGTTTGCAGGTAACAGTCTAGACATGTACAGACCGTGTGCCTGCACTCAGACACGTAGTTACACATGGGCTTGAGAATGGCTTTTAAGTTCACAGATTTTCAACGAGCTTTGTATTGTAATGTCAATAGTAATGTTTACAATGTCAGTACACAAATGGACAATGTGTTACCTGCGTACTACCTTTGTGGAAACTACAGATCGTACTTCCAAGTTTTTGTATTCCCACTCGTGGATGGTCTGATCAAGCCCAGTGTATTATAAGTGTTGAAGTTTTCCTTCCTTTTTGGCCACTTCCATTTGTCTTTGTTTTACTACATAGACAGTAAACTTTTATCTGTTACCCCTCATTAGTTGATTACATATCAAAGGTGAACAAATGCATCAGTTTGATTAATTGAATAATTTATCGTTTTAACTACTAGAAGTTTATGCAGTTGGATGATTACGATGCATTTATAATATATTTGATCAGTTTATGTTCCCTGAGAATGAAATAAAGAACTTTGCCATTGTTGTTGACATGCTCTGCCTGTTGAGTTTCAGGAATTTATAACTCTACTTTTAAAAATAACATCTTTTGGTATTACAAATGTAAAACAATACAACAGATGATCACCGTCTTGTTAAAAGAAGGGAGAACAAATGTGGTTACACCACACCACACCAGCTCTTCAAATCACAGCAAAATGTTTCCAAAAATAATACTTAAAA
The DNA here is from genome assembly GCA_027422405.1 of Ptychobarbus kaznakovi. Lineage (NCBI taxonomy): Eukaryota > Metazoa > Chordata > Actinopteri > Cypriniformes > Cyprinidae > Ptychobarbus > Ptychobarbus kaznakovi. The sequence continues at coordinate 8,296,466 of CM049806.1, forward strand.
AAAAATATACAAAGTGCCATGCGTTAGAAATGATGTCGCTTACTAAGATGTAAGCGTGAAGAATCAAGACTTGATGCATGAAATGTTTTGCTGTGGTGAGGACTTTGAGCATGAGAACGGATGCTCAAATCTGTGTTGTAACTTGCACTTTCCATGACCATTAACGGTTTGTGAACTTCTCATTGGCTGAGTTGTAATAAAAGGTAGAGCAGTTCTGTTTTTTTGTTTTAACGCAAACACAACGAATGGCAGGAAGTTTGATTGAATCATCTTACGTTTGTTCACATAAACCAGGACTGCCACACAAAGCTAAATGTACCAGTCTCGTCCCCGGTTTCACAGACAAGGCTTAATCTAGTCCCAGACTAAAATGCATGTTTGAGCAGTCTCAACTGAAAATATCTTGCTCGAACATTTTATCTTAAAATATGTCAGTGTCATTGTTCTGTGTCAAGATGCACACCTGCAATGTTTTCTTCTAAGGCATTTTTGTTAAAGTTGCTTAAATATCTTAATTATCTAAGGCCTAGTCCTGGCTTAAGCTAAGCCCCGTTTGTGAAACCGGGCCTTGATGTTTTTTAAGTGGAAGGTGTATGAAGGCAGACTAAATCAGGAAAACAGCTTAAACGGAAAAATAATAATCTTGACTAATTTGATGAAAAATTGTTGATGTTTTTAAATGGTCTTGATAGTTAGCTTAAAGTAATAAGATCACTTTATACTTACATAAACATTTGGGATTGACAACAACAACAAAAGGTCAAAAGTTCAAACTGTTTATAACTAATCTTTGTTTTAATTGCATATACAACAGAAGCCATAAGAGACAAACAAATAAAACATGCAGTTGAAGAGTTTTAAACTTCTCTTTTTATTACAGACAAGCTGTTCTAAAGTGCAGGACACAAACTATTAGAGCTGTATATTCATATATTCTTTTAAAAATATTAAATATTTCAAATATAAATATACCAAATACATTCAAACATTTCAGAAGTCAGTTTACAAGAAAAAATAAGGCAGCTTTAAGGACAGTAAGCCATGAGCTTAGGCAGCAGCAGCAGACGGTGGAATATATAATTAATAAATGGCTGCATTAACTTCCTGTAGGTTTACAGTGATTTTGTTCTTTTTAGGCACTTGTTAGTTCTCTTCTGTTGTTTATGTGAAAAGCCTCCTTTTCATGTTAAATCTGTTACAAAGTGTGTTCATCAAGTAAGTTAGGAATTCCTTCATGAGCTAGTGTGCATACAGTAGTAGTACTTCTGTCAAGCACACTGTAACAGGCTTGGATTTATTTATAAATAGTGCTCGGAAAACTTTGGCTGTGCTTGTTTCCGTACACATTAATGAATGCAGGCAGTAGTGCATACTTTGTTTAAAGTTCCAGTTTTCTGAAATAGTGTGTATCAGTGCAACTGTAAGAGTGTGTGTGCATGTGATGTTGATTATTGCAGAGGATCTTTCTTGTTCTGGTAGGGCAGCAGGCTCGTGTTGTACTGGCTGAGCCACTGGCGTGAGATCTGATAAAAGAATCCTGGTGCTTTCCGACACTGTGATGATGGCATCAGCTACAAAAACACAACAACAGAAACACTTCATCACAAATGAGAAGTTCATTCACTGTTAGAAGTTTGTTCGTTAGTCCATTACAGGAATAAAAAAATTAGTAAAAATTAAACAAAAACAAGATTGCAATAATTTCATATCCAATCTTCAAATGAATGTAGAAACAAAGACAGCATATGTATAATATTTGTTTAATGGCATCTTTTTTATGACTGAAGGCAAGTATCACTGATACCAATATTACTGATGTCAGGAAATAGTTTTTTCCTTAATAATTAATCATTGACAATAGCCATTCAATATTACTTAATTGAACTTAATCTTCACATAAACCCAATATGATAAATGTCATATTTACCTGTGCCCTTCAGCAAGTAGGAAATATACAGAAATTGAATAAAGTTATCAAACACTAAACTCTAACTTTAATCTAGATGAATATTTAAAGCTACAAAAGTGATTGATTTCCTCTTTTTTCTTTTGTTCTTTGATTAACATATCCCAGCAGCTGGGTTATTAGGTTATTAGGCTGCTGTTACTTTAAGAGCTGCCGCTGCTGAACGTGATGCCGATCTTACACGCATGCTCGTAGATTCATTCCCGCTTTAATATGAAATGATACAAGCTACAGCACGCACATAGTATAAAGGCTGACAGGACAGGAAAATTAGTTTTTACTGACATATGGCCTGACAACATCTCATCTGACTGCAGTTCTCTGTTTTTCTACTGAAGCTCCTCGTCACCTGTACTGTTTCCGCACTCGTTTGACTTGCCCTTGTCACTGAGGCGAAGACGTTATAAGTCTAAGTAAATGCAATTCTTGCCAAGAAAAGAGAGACAGAAGTGATTGGGGTGGCCAACCCTAACCCTGCGTTAACTGTGCTAAATATTTTTACGCTGTTAAACTGGAAAAATGTATCGATGTTAATGCACAAATTGACAGCACTAATATATAAAGTATCTCACAAAAGTTAGTACACCCCTCACATTTCGGCAATCATTTTAGTATATATTTTCAAGGGACAATACTATAGAAATGAAACTTGGCTATATTTTAGAGTAGTAAATGTGCAACTTGTATAGCAGTAAAGATTTACTGTCCTGTGAAAATAAATCAACACAGAGCCATTGTCAAAAAAGCTGGCAAGAGTACACCCTAAGTGATAACAGCTATACATCGTTTAACCATGCAAAGCCACATGTCCAATTCATCATGTTCATGTTTTTGTCTGCTTGACAGGACCATATAAATTTGTGTATCTTGTTTTAGAGCAGTTCAAATTTGGTTATTTTAGTACAATTCTCTGATACTGACCACTGGATGTTCAACATGGCACCTCATGGCAAATAAATCTCTGAGGATTTGAGAATTAGAATGTGCTCTCCACAAAGACGGCCTAGGTTATAAGAATAACAGCTGGAACTGAGTTATTCAGAGGTAATTCAGAGGTTTCCAAGACGGGTTTCACTCAGAACAGGCCTCGCAAGGGTCGATCGAAGATGTTGAGTCCTTGTGCATTGCGTCAGATGCAGAAGCTAGCTTCAAAAAAACAGACGCATGAGTGCAGCCAGCACTGCTTTAGAGGTTGCAGAAGTGGAAGGTCAGCTTGTCAGTGCTCAGACCATACGCCACACACTGCAACAAGTTGGTTTGCATGGCCGTCGTCCCAGAAGGAAGCCTCTTATGAAGCTGGCTTCACAAAAAAACCTGCAAACAGTTTGCTGAAGACAACTGGGCCAAGAGCATGAATTACTGGAACCATGTCCTGTGGTCTGATGAGTCTAAGGGCCTTGTTTGACTCAGATGGTGTCCAGCATGTGTGGCGACGCCCTGGTGAGGAGTACCAAGAAAATTGTGCCTTGCCTACAGTCAAGCATGGTGGTGGTAGCATCATGGTCTGGGGCTGCATAAGTGCTGCTGGTACTGGGGAGCTGCGGTTCATTGAGGGAAACATGGATTCCAACATGTACTGTGACATTCTGAAGCAGAAGATGATGCCCTCCCTTCAGAAACTGTTTTCCAACATAATTACCCCAAACACACCGCCAAGCTGACAACTGCCTTGCTGATGAAGGTGATGGAGTGGCCAAGTATGTCTCCAGACCTGAACCCTATTGAGCACATGTGGGGCATCCTCAAGCGGAAGGTGGCGAAGCACCATGTGTCTAACATCCAGCAGCTCCGTGATGTCATTATGGAGGAGTGGAAGAGGATGCCAGCAACAACCTGTGCAGCTCTGGTGAATTCCATGCCCAGGAGGATTAAGGAAGTGCTAGATAACAATGGTGCCCCTACAAAATATTGACACTTTGGACACAGTTTTGACATGTTCACTTAGGTTGTACTCATTTTTGTTGCCAGTTATTTGGACAATAATGGCTATATGTTGAGTTATATTTAGAGGACAGTAAATGTGTACTTCTATTCAAGCTGCACATTGACTACTCTAAAATATATTAAAGTTTCATTTTTGTGGTATTGTCCCTTGAGAAATTATACTAATTGTTTTGCTGTAATGTGAGGGGTGTACTCACTTTTGTGAGATACTGTATATATAGAGTACATATACACACACACACATACACACCGACCTTGGTTTGAATAAGTGCTGCAGGAGGGTCTTGCGGATCTTCTAGTTCAAGAAGAGTAGAGGTCTAAAAAAAGGTTTATTTATTTTAGTAGCACCACAAAAGTCAGAATATGTATCAGTACACCTCTCACCTCAACAAGCCACATGAGCTAACAAACTCTGTAGCACAAAGACTGTGTCAATGTGCCAGATTTGAAGATTTTAACACTCACCTGTGAGTCAGCGCTTGCGTCAGGCTGTCTGAGCTGGAGGGTTTTGAGCAATCCTTCATGGGAGTGTAGTTTGGGTTTGGGACCTGATAGTCTGAGAATTTCAGACCCAGACTGTAGATGACACCAGAAATTTGCAGCTTCGCTGATGGAAAAAAAGAGTGTGTGAAAGACTTTTGACAATGACAGACACTCCATTGATACTTCATCAATTAAACAGGCTTGTGTGCAGAGATTTCATTATAAACCATAACATTTTACTGTGCAAACTCGTTTGAGCGCACTTCAATCAGGGAAAATATTGACAATGACCACATACTGGAGGTTCTTACCCTGATCTTACACGGTTCAGTTAGACAGTCGAATACGAGTGACTAAGATAAAGAACAGGTCAAATGTATTAATCTAATCTAGTGTTCTTAGAAATGTATCTGTGCATTAATATTGTTTTCAATAAAAGTATGTTTAATGGTATTGTGCCTTGAGAAATTATACAATTTTTTGCTGTAATGTGAGGGGTGTATTCACTTTTGTGAGATACTGTATGTATATATATATAGATAGAGAGAGAGAGAGAGAGAGAGAGAGCACACACACACACAAACACACACACACACACACACAAACACACCGACCTTGGTTTGAATTTGGTTTGAACCTTGGTTTGACTTTAAAAAAAAAAGTAATATAAGGCAACTATCTAAAAGAGATTAGATGTTTTTTGTATATTTTCTGTTTTGGCTTTAGTGATTTAGTAATTTGTATTAGTTATTTTAAATGTCTATTTTTTGTATTAATGTTTATTTATTAGTTTTAATTTTCTGTAAACAGTAATAACCCTGCTAATCAATTAAAAGTGTGTATTTTTCATACACCTTAAATACATTACTACTACTACTAATAAACAATTAATAATCATTATTTACAAAAAATAATGTCAAACTCATAATGCTTTAACAAAACTACTTCACCTTCACATTTCTTCTTCTAAGAAATAATCATACAATAATAAAACATTAGGGCAAGTCATAGAAGAGGAATATTCAAGTCATTATATTTATGAATTGCATTCATAATTAATTTTAGGAAAAAATTAATAGATTGAGAAACAGTCATTAACAAGATGGCTGCTCAATGAACCAGCTACTCCAGTAAGAAATATACTGGCTAAATGCAATGCATCTCATTGCAACCGCGTTCATTATTTCATAATGAACAGTAACAAAAGCCATAGACAAGTACCTTGATATTGCTGCAGACTGAGAAGGCTTGTTTAATGTGCTCTGCTGTAGCACACACAATGTAGGGATTTCCATCACGCCAAGGTCATTCTCCGCTCCCTCAACTTGAAAGCAGTCGTTAAAAATGACCCAGGGATTCCCCTTTTCGCCATTTTCAGTCTGTGAAACACACGTATAAAATACCACAATAAAACAGGTGCAACAGTTTGAAAGCATGTCACTTTTAGAACGGTAAATTAATTTAGGCATGCAACCACAGAAAAAAATATGCAAAACTACATAACATACATTTATAGGAAACTTGAAAGTTCCTGCTTCTTCCTCAAGTAGGGTTGATGCTTCCTCTTTCCTGGTATTGTCCTGGAATGCACCCCAGTCTGAAAACCCACTGCCATCTTGCTCGGGTTCTGTCAAGTCCGTAGAGCTGAACGTGGACCAATCATCAAAGCCTTCACAACTCTGAAAACCATCTTCACCATAACGGTCCATCATACACTCCCCCATCACACACAGCAATGTTATCCAGTTCCACCTGAGAGTCCAGTACTGTTCTGTCTACTGTACATCTACTTGTTCAATCGAGCTAGAGCAGGATCAGCAGGGCTACCATGCCTTTATCCCTATTGACCTAAATTCTGTTGTTGTCGTCTTCGTAGATACACTTTTGGCAGTGAGCAGTTTGTTCTCTGGTGTCCCACAGGAAGCAGGGAGTTCCCATTGTGTTTCAGAGGCAGATACACATGCTTCCTTCCAAAGACATTTCCTCAGTTGCTTTACTTCGATTACCAGGAAGAGGAATCTGGGAGGGAGAAACAAATGTAAAATATTAAAGTTACATGAACATTTTATTTTATTTAGACACTATCTATCTATCTATCTACCCGTGAATAAATACATAGAATTTCAAAATTAAATAGAAAAGAATAAAACAAAATAAAAATTAACTATTTAGCTTGGATGGAACAACAGCTACACTAATTATGTCTCTATTTGTTTCTGCCATGGGATTAACATCCCGTGGTAACTAGGAATTACACAAGCTTCAGTCTGAATCCAACCCTTAAATGATCCGAGATGACCAAACACCTGGAAAGAGATGATGACAACCCCTCGGAGGACCTCAGAGGAAACCAACCCTCAGACAATATACAGAATTAACCAAATTTTGCCATAAGTTAAATATATTAAGTTTCTACAATATATAAATCTATTGTAGAAACTTAATTTCCTGTAAAGCTGCTTTGCAACGATTTTCTAAAAAGCGCTATACAAATAATTTTGAACTGAATTGAATTTAGATATGCAAACTGTAGTTTGAATTTGCAATTTTATTCCACATGATCCAAACTTTAAAATATTTAAACTTATGTATTTTCTAATGTGTCAATTTTACATAACCAATCTTTAATAGCAGTAATTATGTAAATAAATGATGAGGGTCCCTGTGTCTGAAAATTGGGAACCACTAAAAAAAAAAAAGATTACACAAGGCTGTTTCCTTTTAATACAAAAATATATATATTTTATTAAACAAAAATGCTGTTTCATTTTTATACATATATATATATATATATATATATATATATATATAATATAATGAAACAATCAGGTATCGCTATTCTGATGAAATGTACGTTGCTTTGGGTTTTCAACAATGTAGAGGTCATATTAAAAGACACATGAATGTAAATAAACAATTTTTACGTCACATAACGTTTATATGAACCGTAATAAACCAATAAAAAGACAATATCCCACTTACCGTCATAAAGAAATCGCAACAGGTGTAATGAAATGCTGATAGCCTCCTAAAATAGTTTTTGTTCCACGTATTGCTTCCGCAGTTTGTCTTTCGGGAATCTGACGTCTCACGAACAGGCGGAGCGAGCGGGCGCACCTGTAGCTTTGACAACTCGCCCAGCACGCGGTCTCGGACGGTAACCATAGTGACAAACTCTCGCGAGATTAACTGATGCTGCGTCCCAATTCGCACACTATCCGTACTAAATAGTATTCGAAAATATAATTAGTATGTCCCAAATCATAGTATGTTTAAAACAAGTATGCCAAAGACTCCCTGGATGGTCTATTACTTCCGGTCAGAATTCGAAGTGCAGATCTAATCCCAGGGATCTAACGGCTAATAAATATCACTTTTTATTTATCTTCTTTCTTACTGCTTGTTTCCCTTCTGTTTTAGTTTTTATAACCAATTCTTACTATGTGTAAGTAAGTTGTTGTTTGTTAGCATGTGTGTTTGGCAGTGTTCTTTTATAGGATACTGATACACTACTATTGATTTATCTATTTTATTTTAGATAAATTATGTATGAATTTATTATGTCTTTATAGGTATTTTCTTTATTTTTTTAATAAATTTGAGTTATTTTAGTAACGCTAAAATATACATGGCTAAACATTTAATTGAAAACCTAAAAACAATTCACTTTATTTTTTGTTTTCAATTAAATGTTTAGTTTTGAAAATGTTGTTGTATGCACTTGTCATTTTATTTTATTTCTCCATTTTCGGATAGTTTACTTTTTCGTATTTGTAGTCGCTTTGGATAAAACTAAATGACAAATATTGCCCACAACACATTGCGGGATGGACGGGGATTCGATTAGAACTACAAAATGCATACACAGTGTTAAAAACTACAAACATGGCGGATGTGCGCGACCAACGGACAGGTAGATAAAGGGGTTTGAGTGATAAATAATCAGTCTAATCTAATGAAAAAATATTTTTTAAATGTTATCCACGTTATATTTTCATCTGCAGCAACACTGTGAACTTGTATAATGGTTTGGTGTTTAACTTTGAAATGCATTATTATGCAAACACACGAGCAGTTTTTCGGCACGAAATACCCGCGATGCGTTTCTTTATTTATCTCCAATACGGTAGGAAATCAAATTAAACGAAATGTGGATTTTGTTAACTGAGATAAGATGATTGACAGGCAGTTTAAACAGTTACAGGATGCACGTAACTAAGCAACAGAGCGTCTGTTAAAGACGCAGCTATGACGAAGTAGTATGTCCCAAAGCTTGCCTACTATTCTTGCTACATACTCAAAAGTATGTACTTATTCTTCACAAAAAGAGTATATACTTTTAGGGCACAGTATAAAGTATGCGAATTGGGACGCAGCAAGGGACTTGACTCGCGCTATAACAAAATTGAATCAAACAAATAATTTATCATTCATAAATGCAAGATGACTTACAAAAAAGTAACTTTATGATATGCTTACCGAAGTACGACGGTATGGACAATACATATATTAAAGATAATCTTTGAATAAGAAAGCTATAAGCCTTCAAAAGATTGTGAGCTTCACAAACTATTTATTTGATATTTTCTACCCATATCCTTTTTTTTACATTACTACCACCCAGCACTTTTTTATTTAGTACCTTGGGTTACCCTTATTTTACTTTTCTCTTAATTTGCATTAAGCATAATTGATCAATATTTGCATTTGAACTAATGTGCATTCATGTTAGTTTATTCAGTAAAAACTATATTTTTATAAATAAACATTATACTTGTAAAAATACCTTAAAGAATGATGAATTAGCCGTTTGACCACAAACATTGATATATATATATATATATATATATAGTTCAGAATATTGGTCAATTGTTGATCAGCATTGCAATATGAAATACAAATCTAGTAAAATGCCTTGGTGTGGAGTATGTTACGTAATTTTAGAAGACAATCTCTGATCCTTATGAACACAAACCAGATACAACATTCATGACAAGCACAAACAAATTATAGAAATTAAGAATCCCTTTATTACAGATAATGTTTAGTTCATGACATTTATTTAGGACAAAGATGTGCAAAGGTTTAGTATGGCCGCATAGAACATCTAATCTCAGCCTAAAACTCTCTACCTGTCAGCTAGTAAACCTGTGACCAGAAAAACAGAGGGGATTCCTCTAAATTATAGTACAAAGCAGTATTTTGAGTAGTTAGAGGAGATGTCTTATAGTTATTCTGCAAGTGCATTTGACAAGGGGAGAAGGCGAGTTATTATTTTAGGGATGAAAATCAGTTTCAGTAACTGCGACCAAACAGCGTGTAGAACTGCGCAGGCTCTTTGTCGCTGACGCACATCTGACCAGCCTGCAGGGCCTTCAAGGGCTCGAAGGGGATACACAGACTCTTGGCTCCCATTGAAGGTGCACCAGGCTCCAGGTCTTGATCCCTGAGGACACAGGAAACAGAGTGTTAATGGTAACCACATCTCCCAAGAAAATCCCATGAAAAATTTAATTCTTGAGGGATTTAGAGGTCCTTGGAATTTGAAATATAAAAAAAAAAACAGGTATCAGAATACTGGTTAAGGAATAACAACCCAAAAGCATGGATTGATCTCTTACTTGGCCGTTATCTTCTTAATCCAGTCCTCACACTCAATGCCTCCACAGAAGGGAATTTGCACAATCTGTGAGAAATTATATGAATTAGGCAAATTTCTAGTTTTGGATGAAAAAAAAAGTGACCAAAAAGCTATGGATCCACATTGTTTACTTACTCTTCCCTGGTCCAGATCTTTCTGGAATTGCTCCATGGTATCAGCCACAACCATGTGTTTGTGCAAATCATCAGAGGCCCTGTGACAAGTTAACAAACCCTAAGTCATTTTCTGCATCTGATGGAATTGACAGAGCTTTAATGTGGTGATACCAGTCAGCAGATGTTTGTACCGTTTAAAGAGGTTGTTCTGGATCTCTTCCAGAAGGTTTAGGATTTTCTTCTCAACATCAGCCTCTGGCACAGTGAGCTTTTCTCCCGTGTCTCTTCTTACTGCTACAAACTGACCCCGTTTTAAGTCCTTTGGCCCAACCTCCAACCTTATGGGCACACCCTGCATTCAATAAACAGGAAGTCAGACATAAAGCCTCTGTGTTCTTTGCTATGATTTATGCAGCGAGAGAGAACCTCCATACCTTCAGCTCCCAATGATTGAACTTCCAGCCAGGTGAGTAATTATCACGCAGGTCTGCCTTGACTCTGACGTCTGCCTTCTGTAGTCTAGAAAGATATTTAGAGCACTGGGCCAACAGAAGCTCTTTCTCTGTTTCTGGGAGTGTGACTGTGATGCCACAAGGAATGATGACGACCTGCGAATCACAGTGTAAGTTTGAATACAACACTATGATCCATTATAAACAGGAAAAAGAAATTGTGGATCCCCAGCGTACCTGTTGACATGCTACTCTGGGTGGCAGCACCAGGCCCATGTTGTCTCCATGAACCATTGTCAAGACTCCGATGGTTCGTGTGGTGATGCCCCAGGAGTTCTGGTAGGCCAGCTGTTTCTCACCTGGTCTCTTAGGGTCCTCAAAGACGATCTCAAACATCCTGGAGAAGTTCTGGCCCAGGTGATGAGATGTGGCACCCTGCGAGAATGATGAATAGAGTTTCAGATCTTACTGCAGTACTTTGATGCTAAATGCTAACAAGGTAATGATACAATGATTGATACAATAAAATGTAACATCTCTCTGTAGCAGAAAAAAACGATTATTTTAGCGATGTCTTTAATACGTTTCTAGGTCTTGAACTTGTCAGTTGTGTTGCCGTCTATGCAGGGTCAGAAAGCTCTTGGATTTCATCAAAAATATCTTAACTTGTGTTCTGAAGAACAACAAAAGGTCTTATGGGTTTGGAACGACATGAGGGTGAGGAATTAGTGACAGAATTTGGGTGAACTATCCCTTTAAAGTAGTTAAACAGACCAAACATAGATTGTAAATTAGGAGAATCTGCAGGTTTTAAAGGCTAACCTGAATAGCTCTGCCGCTTGCTGAGATGTAAGCCTCCACAGTGGTGGTGTAGTCTCCTCCTGCAAACTTCTCCTTCTCTGTTTTCCTGCCCTTGACCACAGGGATGGCCATCAGCTCCTCGTACACTCGAGCATACAGGTCCAGAATCTGCAGAACCTGCACACATGAAAGAGTAGGAGGGTCAGAAACATGGTACAAATTACTTCTGGATCTGCATGTAAATAGTAAGCTGTGAGTGAGGTGTGATAAATCACATCTTGCCTCCTCTACGGCTTCCTCTTTGGTTGCAAACGCTGTGTGTCCCTCCTGCCAAAGGAACTCTCTGGTCCTCAGGAAGGGCTGGGGGTGTTTAAACTCCCAACGCTGAGAAAAGCAAAAAGTGGAGTGAAGACACAGCCCTTAATTTAGATTTGTTTGCAAAAGTGTACGACTGAGGCTGAAACTGACCACGACGTTGCACCACTGGTTGAGTTTGATTGGCAGGTCTCTGTGTGACTGAACCCACTTGGCATAGGCAGGGTACATGACTGCATCAATGAAAGAAGGGATTGAATTTATTAAATAGACAATAAAAAGATGATAATCCAGTCCATGTAAGATACAGCTGCAGTTGCTCACCGGTCTCACTAGTGGGACGCACAGCAATGGGCTCCGCCAGCTCTGTCTTTCCTGATCTTGTTACCCAAGCAACCTAAAGACATTTGCAGATAAAACGCACACATCTGAGTTGAAGTTCCACACACTGATAAGCCCAAATATTGCATTATACTGTATGATCCACCATAATATTTCATTCTAATTATCCTATATAAAAATATTGTATTATCCCAGTAAAAACAATAATATTGTTGAAATATCAATATATTTAAAAACAACTGTTTTCTATTGTAATATATTTTAAAATGTTATTTATTACTGTGATGACAAAGCTGAATTTTCAACATCATTACTCCAGCGTCACAAGATCCTTCAGAAATAATTCTAATATCCTCATTTGGTATTCAAATATTTTTTTTTTATTATCAATGTTTAAAACACTCGTGCTGCTTGTTTTTTTTTTGTGTGAAAATGTGATACTTTTCCATTTTAAATGTCTTTGCTGTCATTTTTAAATCAACTAATTGCATCCTTGCTAAATAATATTAATGGCATATAGGTATTAAATGTTGCTCATATACTTTCATTCCTTTATTTCCATCTCCTCACCTCTGGAGCAAAATCTGCAATGTGGCTCTTCTCTTTCTCCAGGGCAGCCTGAGAGACAAACATGGGGAAGTAGCAGTTCTCCACACCCAGCTTCTTGATCTCCCGGTCAAAGAATTCTTTGATGGCTTCCCAGATAGAATAAGACCACGGCCTCAACACGTAACAGCCACTGACATCGTAATACTCGATCATCTCAGCCTTGGTGATCACCTGAAAACAGCAAAAACGATGATTTTAGTAAAACAACAACAGTTCTCCTACAGTTTACAAAATTATGTGTACAAAGTGTACCTGTGAGTACCAATCAGCCAGGTTTTCCTCTTTCTTTGCCTCTAGTCCCAGCCTACATTTGAGAAACACAAAGTAAACGAGTTTACCTTTCCTGCTGGCAAATGCCACATTGCCTTGCTTAAAGCATAACTGAATTTATTTCTGTGAAGTGTTCATAAATACAGCATAAAGTCTGAAAAAGACATTCAGACAGAACAGACTGTGTTTAGGGTTTAGTCTTGGAGGACAAAACCAGTTGTGGCAGTACTAAAACAACTGCAAAACTTTCTCAAGTCTCCCTTCAAATAGTTATCAACATCTTGTGGAACCACATATAAGGGTATCTGACAGCTCAGCGTTGTGCTTTTGTCTCTCACCGTGTCTGTTTCTTTGACCCCTGGCCATCTCCTGCTCCTCCTGCTCCAGAGTCTTGACTTTGTTGAGGTTTCTCTCCTCCTTTCTGCTGTTTACGACCTCCTCCTCCTCCCTGCTTCTCAGACTTGTTCTCTCGCTCCTTACGGCTCTTATCTTCTCCTCCCGTGTTCCCTGAGGTTCCTGGAGTGGTCACAGGCTTGTACTCTTCTCCAGTGAGGGCTTTATACTGACCCTTCAGTTCAAGCAGAGTCTTCACTGCTTTATCAACTTGCTCCTAAAAGCAGATTAGAATCACATGAACACAAAAAATAAAGCCACATTATTAATTACATTTTGCAAACAAATGCAAACCAACCTTGAGAGCTTTTTCTGTTTTAAGCAGTCTCACTTGCTCCCCCTGTTGGGCTATGTCTGCAAACAGTGCTTGAGCCTGAGGGGAGGAGCTGGATTGAGGCTGGGAGGAGCTAGATTGGGATGGGGCAGGGCTGGATTGTACAGGGACGGGGCCTGGGGATGGAGGCACGCCTGGTTTGTATTCCTGTCCGGTTTGCTGCTTGTACTCGGCTTTAAGTCTCAGCAACTCCTTCACTGCAGCATCTGTCTGATCCTATAAAAATATGAGTAATTGTTGAATATGATCGCATTAAACTCAGATACTTAAATTCTGAGCAAAACTGAAATAATTCAAAACCTTGGGTGCCTTTTCGGTTTTCAATTTCCTCACAAGGTCTCCTTGTTGAGAGACACGATCGTAAATAGCCTTAGGAGAGCTGTCAGAGGAGTCAGACACAGCAGGGGTGGAGGCGGCAGGCTGAGCTGGAGCTGATGGAGCAGCACCAGCGGGGGGAACACCGGGTTTGTACTCCTGCCCTGTCACCTGCTTATATTCTGCCTTCAGAACCAAAAGCTGCTTTATTGCTGCATCAACCTGCTCCTGGGGAGGAAAGAAAAAAAATCATGCTGTTTTACTAGGGTGAAAAAATAATATGTAGAAATGTTCTGGGATTTTATCGATAGCGATAATTAGACGATATTTTGCAGAGTGTGTTATTGTGCTGGTATCTTAGGGACTGCCATGGACAACTGACTCAAAGTGTTTGATATTCTTCATATTTTGTGTGGTGGTCAATTCACACTGATAGAAATTACTCTTTTACAATAAGTTAAAGTTGATTTTTACATTTTATGGGCATTTTTACCTTTATAAAGCCATTTTTTCTAAAAGTGTCTATTATCTTTTGAGGCAAATTCTTACATTTAATCAGTGAATTATGAAATCCGTATCAACACAATTCATCTTTGCAATACAGAGGAAACACAGAAGCTGCATCTGAAGTGGCATTTAGATGTTTTTACACATTGTTTAATGCAGGACATGAATGCATTTAACCTGCTATTACAAATGCATAAATACTTTTTTGATATATTAAACAAATTGTTGAATACTGATATTTGAAATTATTTAAATAATACAAAAATACTTTTAATGTGAAATTAAAACCCCAGGAGGTGACAGCACAGTTAATAAGCGAGTGATCGCGATTGAACCGAATCATTTAAACGGGTGATTCATTCAGGAACGAAACACCATCATGTTGCTCAGAGATGCAAAACAGCATTGTGGCTTTGTTTGGAATTATTGTTGTTGTCGAAATAGCTGGAAATAAGCTAAATTCTTGTTTATTGAAATGTTGTAAAATAAAATTGTAATCATGGTAATTTTTGGAGAAAAAATACGGCACACTTCATGTGAAATTAGTTAACTATATGTAGTGGTATAAATATATATATTTTCTGCCCCCACGTCTTAAATTTGTGAATCATCATTCTAAAATGTATGTTTTTTTAATAGTCGTGTGTCAATTTTTCAAAATTGAATAACACATCTGGAATCTGAGGGTCCAAATAAATATCAAAATATTGCGAAAATCACCTTTAAAGTTGTCCAAATGAAGTTCTTAGCAATGCATATTACTAATCAAAAAGTTTATATATTTACGGTAAAAATAAAAAAAATATCTTCATGGAACATGATCTTTACTTAATATCCTAATGATTTTTGGCATAAAATAAAAAATTATAATTTTGACCCATACAGTATAATTTGGCTATTGCTACAAATATACCCCAGTGACTTAAGACTGGTTTTGTGGTCCAGGGTCACAAATACTCCATGTCAAATCGCACATCACTACAACAACTATACAATATTAGTATCACAGACGATATATATTGCACACCCTATGCTTTACTAACAATTACACTGTTTCTTGGAATGATCACAGCAAAATAGTTTTAATTATTATTTATTACTTTTTTGATATTAATAACACTAGTCATCAAATGGAATAATACATTATATTTTAAGAATTATTTTATTATGTCAATGGAAAAGAAATGCAACTATGGTCTCACTTTTGGTGCTTTCTCTGCTTTCAGCTTTCTGACCAGCTCCCCTTGATCTGACACACGCCCATATATGGCAGCAGGGGAGGAGTCAGATGAAGGGGCGGATTGTGGGGGAGATGCTGTGGGAGGAGCCATGCCTGGTTTGTAGTCTTGACCAGTAAGCTGTTTAAACTCAGCTTTGAAAGCCAAGAGCTGTTTTATTGCAGCATCTACTTGCTCCTATAAAATGAGGAAGACATGTTCAGTTTCACTATTTACCAGTTATATGCAGATCTAAACTGCTAACAGACAGACATTATATCTGATATCATGAAGACCTGCTATATACTACTTATACACTTTTAAAGGTGCAGACACATTTACCACTGCTTGGCAAAATATTGTGGCAAAATCCATCACTTCAATAGGAAATCATAAGTTTTGTGTGAGGGCGAAAAAGTTCCCCACACAAATTTCACTTGTGTTCAAGTTTGTTACAAAAATTCCTGATGAAGAGAAAGCAGCTTGCTTTGAAAGTTATTTCTATGTGACACTACAAAGAAGATGCTAGACTATTAATCACCCAACAATAAAATTATGTTGTTCCAAACCTGTATGCATTTCTTTCTTCTACTGAACAAAAATTAAGATATTTTGAAAAATGTTGGTAACCAAACAATTGGGCAAAAACTATTTGGTTACCAACATTCTTCAAAATATTTTGTGTTCTTCAGAAGAAAGAAACTGTTACAGAAGAACTTTAGGGTTGTAACTACTACTTTAGTCTATTTATTTTAACAATAGCCTTTTTTGCCTGAATAAGTATGAGAACGTGTCCACACCTTAAGACAGCATCCCAATGATGCAGAACCTTATAAGCAACTAAAAATGCTTAGAATGCAGAAGTGTGGCTAGAAAATGGTGTCTAGGTAGACAGCTAGCAACAGCGAGGGAAACAGACCTTGGGTGCTTTTTCAGCCTTCAGTTTTCTGACCACCTCTCCCTGCTCAGCAACACGAGTGAATGGACAACCGGTGGAGGCAGGGCTTGGACTTCCTGCTGCAGGGGTGGGGGCGGAGCTCTTCGGTGCTTGGGCAGAAGTAGCTGGAGCTATGCCAGGTTTGTACTCCTGTCCGGTCAGTTGTTTAAACTCAGATTTCAAAGCCAAGAGCTGCTTTACAGCAGCGTCCACTTGTTCTTTAGGGGCCTTGTCTGTCTTGAGCTGCCTGACCAGGTCTCCCTGAGCTGTAATGCTGGAGAATAGGGCGGAAGGGTCTCCTGGCATGGCCGGTGCTGGGCTGGAGACAGGAGCCTGTTTGGCTTTGCTCAAAGGAACAGACTCTGCCTTAACCTGAACAATATGAATGGAGCGATCATTTTATTCAACATTTGAAAAGAAAGTAATTAAGAGAACGAATAGATTATCCAATTTTGTGCTCACAGGTTTAGCAGCTGTCTGGCTCTTGCTCTTGTCCTTGGAGCCAGCAGTGGGCATCTCTTTTGTGTGTCCGTCTGGGATGTAGAGCAGGACACAAGGACTCTCCTTGCAGCTGTGAGGGCTAAACAAAGAGGTCCAATTATAAACTGAGCACAAAAACAGAGTTTTTTTTTATTCATTAAAATATTTTTTTATTCATAAGACTGTGTGTTGAACGGATTAGAGGTGTTGTAACCTGATTGGCTCATAAGGCTGATCACAGACATAGAAACCCCGTCTCTGCAGCTGTATGATGTCACCTTTTATCAAGTCCTTCAGGCAAGGGTCTCCTAACATCTTCTCCTCTGTCTGGAAACAAAGTATTCACTTTAATACACATACAAAATTTTAATAATATATATGTACAAGTGTTAAGAAATGAATACTTCTTGTTTTTCATTGTTCTACTCAAAGAACTCTAAAAATATATTATGGTTTCCTCAAAAATATCAAGCATCACAACTGTTTTTAACATTGATTATAATAAATGATCTTGAGCACCAAATCAGCATATTAGAATATTTTCTGAAGGATCATGACACACTAAAGTCTGAAGTAATTAATTACATTGTTTAAGTATATTAAAAGAGAAAACATTTATTTTTTTTTTTTTTTGGGGGGGGGGGGTAGCCTTGGTGAGCATAAGAGACTTCTGAATGGTCTTGTATTTTTGCACTTACTTGTGTAATGTAGTGCCATTCATAAATGTTATGCAAATCAAGTGTGTAATTATGATGAACATACAGTTAGGCTAATAGAATTCTGTCTATTCATCACATTGCAAAAAGCCATTTATATATTACGTATTTATTTTTAACAAAAGGAGCCCAGAACAGAACTGAGAGTGAAAGAATGTGATTTTTTTTATGTTCACACCACTAAAAATCTGCTCAACTGTGATGCATGCGTTACTACAAAAACACCCCAACAGACTTGAGTACCACACCTTGCTGTTCTTGTTGATGTAAGCCTTGAAATCGTCATCCTTGCCCAAAACTGGTTTGGTAATGAGGTGCTGGTAGTTGACGCAGACAGTGGGCACAAATGGAGCACGGCTAGACTCAGCGAGCCAGGTGATCTTAGTGGTCTTCTTATAATCAGTGTTCTCCAGGTTCAGACGACCATCTAGTGACGTGATTGCTCCACTGGCATCCCTGCAGACACAAAGACAAAATTCATTCAAAAGTTCAGTCAGTCAGGATCAGTATTTTTTTTTTTAAATACCTTTATACAGCAACGACAATAAAACGGAGCTAAAATTAGGGCTGACCGATTTTGGAAAAGAATCCAATTGAGTTTGTTTTTTTTACCAATATTGCGATTTAATATGCAATTCTTTTTTTAAAGCTCTTTATGTTCTGTATTACTCAAAGACAAGCTATAAATCATTGTATAGTATGACCAACACAATATTAGATAGATTAAACATAAATGTTCTTTTCTGTAAGCCAGGCCTATATGTTACGATTAAATTAGGTGATGCATTTTTATTTAACAGCTATAATCACAGTAGTATATTGACTGATTTATTAAACTTCCAGCTTTGTAAGCATGTAATAATTATGACAACATAAAGCACTGGCAAATAAGCCTGGTGTAAACATCAATATGAAAGTCAGAAACAAAAATCACACAAACTAAAGTAGATTGCAGAAATATAAAAACAATTTGGTTGCTTTACCACACTCAGTATTTAGGTAATTCAAAGTCACTGTAATAAACATACGTAAACATGTGGATTGCACTTTTTAAACACTGTCTGTAAACTTTAGACAGACTTTAAATAAATAAGAGAAATTATATTACCTTATAATATAGCCTATATTATCTTAAGTTCGAAGTCTTCAGTAATGAAATGAACCGTAACACTGTCACTGCTTGAGTAATTTCCATGTGCCGTTTTGAAGTACGTTCAAATACGCTTTCAAACATTTCCACATGTAGCGTGCCAGGTTTTCACAACACAACCTACTCAATTGCTACTCAAAACTAGCCCAATCGCATTTCGAGGGGGGACCACTGGTAAAAATAGCATTCCGGGGAGAAAAATACACTTTTGGAGGGGTTCCACTGGTAAGATTCGCATTTTCAGAGGCTAAATATCACGTTTTTGGAAGCAAACCGCAGACTTGGGAACACTGTAGCGTGCCAACCTGATGCTTCCTTTTATCGGTGAGTGTCATCAGAGGACCGCGAGAGCGGTCTATGTCATAGTCTATGTCATAGACCGATCGATCTTCAAGTCAAACACACCTCTTTACTCTCGCGTCTCACGAGAGAGTGTAATCGCAGCCTCTGCAGTTGAAAAATCAAGTTTTTCATCTCGTGATATTATTACAAATGCAATTAATTGTTAATTTTCTTAATGGCTGCTAAAAGTTAAATCGTTGCCATCACAGGAATAATTAAATTTTTTTTAAATAAATATAAAAAAAACTAAAAGTAATTTTAAATATTAAAAGGGTTGGTGCCAGAGAACAAAAAAAAGGGGGCATGCATATTTTTGGAGGTAGCTGCAATGAAAATTGTGTTTAATTCACATTTAATTCTATGCTTGTCTGCTGTAAACATATTTTGAGAGTTTTACCTGTGAATTTTGGCGATTATGATGTTTCCCCAGTTGATGAAGGTGACTGTCTCACCCTCTGTGAAAGTTTCTGCGTCCGCACCCTCAATAAAGACCTTTGGCCCGTACCACACTGGCTTCATTCCCACATCTGCATTCTGCAGATAGGATGTGACTCACGTAATATGTCTCTCAATGACTGTGACAGTTACTACAAATATTTTTTTATAGCACAGACAAGCTCCTTAGATGTGTGTAATTGCCGTTTTTATTACCTTGGGATGTTTGGCAACTTCTTTCATCTCCCCCTTGGCCTCCGAAATGCAGACTGGAATGACCTGCGAGCTTAGTAGGGCAGTGTACCTTGGGGCTATTGGGTCAATGACCTATACAGGGAGGGAGAGAGAGAGGGGAGAAAATTATTCTTTAGATAAGAGCCCACATAAAACTACCAAAGCTTCTTTGCTCTCACACTGCTCTGTATGGATCGACAGATGAAACCGGATGAGTGAGGACATGTAAAGAAGAGTGAAATGATGAGCAGGGAAAGCCAAACACTGCACCAAACAGACTATTACAGCCACAGAGGTGCATAATTGATGCCCATAACTGCTTGCAGCCTTTATTTCGGTAGGTTTACAACATCAACAGAGTATTTATTTTCTCTAACTGGGACATGAGGGAGTTAACCACCATTAACAGGGTTTCAGAGAGAAATCAAAAGCAAAAGGTTTGAAACATGTCACTGGGGAGTGCTAAAGCTAAATTAAGTTTGACTGAACAACATTAATTGTTTTAAATGTATTTTCACTTTCTATAGAATCTGCCAGAAGCTGTGTGAGGGGAGGAAATGAGCAATAGCACAAACACAGACAAAAGCTGCATATGTGAGGAAGCCAGAAGGGAAAAAACAAGACATTTGTGTCAAATTATTTCAAGGTGCATGATTACAGGACATGCATGAGCGACAAACTTGAAATCCTGGATTTCAAGCTATGCTACGTCATATTCACAGTATGTAAAATTAACCTGAAACCTGGTCTTTATTTAATGAATTATGATCCTCAGTGCAGACATACCTACCGAACTAGTGAGTGTGCTTTTTTCTGTAAGGTCAAACTTTTGTTTTATGATAAGACAGCAGCCAGGAAACAGCTAAATATTTTTGTTCCACAGAATAAAGAAAATTGTAAGGTTTAGAATGACTAAATTATGAGATTTTTCATTTTTTGAGTTAAGGATCCATGCCAGAATAAATATTCTGCCAGATGCATAATCTAGGCTTTTGTGAAAGCCATAGATCAGGGAACAGAAAGTTAGAGGGAAACGAGGAACAGAATGCAGGGGGCAAGGTAAACTTGAAGAAGAGGAACAAGAGGAAGAGTAGGAGTACCTTTTTACAGCTAACTGGCAGCTTGTAAACAGAAGAGTGAGATGCACTTTAATGTAGAGCAGGGGACACAGAGCTCAGAGACAGACAGAATGCGAAGTGTTTCAATGTGATATCACAAATCACCTAAATCAGGCCACGTTGACCACTTTGTTTTGTCAAGGGAACTCCATTAGAAGAAATTTAAACCAATGGCTATAATGTCTCTGAACAAATTAAGAGGCGTAAGATCCCGGCTATAAAAACAACAACATTCCTGCTCTTAGACAAATTATTACCAAGGGTTGATGGTGCTAAATGGATAGTTCAACCAAAAATAAGAACAGTTATCATTTACTAACCCTCATGTCATTCCAAATCCGAATTTTTTTTTCTAATTTAAATAATGAAACCTTATTCCTGAACCTCCACTGGAAGTCTATTTCACCACAACTTTCAAGCTTCAAAAAGTACAAAGACATTGTTGAAGAAATCCATATGAATGAGCAGTTTAATCCAAGTCTCCTGAAGAGACACGATCAATTCATGCTGAAAATATCCAAATCCAGCTTTTATTCACAGATGAACAACACGTATATATATACAGATCATCAAATATGCTCAACGGAAGTTGTACTGTACTTGTGTGACAAATGAAAAAATAGTGCTGTCAAACGATTAATCGCATCCAAAGTAAAAGTTTGTGTTTACATAATAAATATACACAGTACAAACACATTACATAAACAAAAACTTTTATTTTGGATGCGATTAATCGTGTGTATTTATTATGTATATATAAATACAAACATACATGTATGTATTTAAAGGGGACCTATTATGCAAAAATCACTTTTCTAAGGTGTTTGAACAGTTGTGTGGCCACAGTGTGTGAAAACAACCTGCCTGTAATGGTAAAAATCCACCCACTCATTTTTTATAATCTAAAAAAATCATAAACAGTCTCTCAGAACGTTTCAGATTATCCCTCTGTTCACGTCACTGAGGGGAAAAAGTCCCACCCATTTGTGACACTCTCTGCCCTATTAGCATAAACGTAGTCCTGAGTGAGAATCTGCGGTCCGCCATTACTGGAGATACATACATTGTCAGCACCAAAGAGGCTTTTCAAGTGTTGTGTTTTAGGATGCACTAACGAAAATATGAGTCTCTATAGACTCCCTCCATCCGAGTCTCTGAGGACACTGCGGATAAGTTTCATTGTCAAAGGAAATGTACCAACAAAAAAAAGTGATCATCAGCTCCAGAAAAAGTAAGTATCACGTGCTTGTTTTCCAAATTGCCCTTCTGAAAAGCTTCTTGGCAATCTGTAAGGCTAATGACGCTTAAGCTACCATTGTCTCTGTCTGTTTTCACTGGTGCTGTCTTCATGAATGATCGTGAATAGGACTGTGGTAGTTAAAAGTTGCATATGAAAGCAATGCGAGTCGATCGCTTGAGTTTGTTGAGCTCATAATCAAGGGTGGGACTTATAAAGTTTGCGATAGCATGAGACCAGCTATGTTGTAATTGTTATCGTGCTGTGCTCCTCGTCTATGTAATTCATAAACACAAATTTATTATGCAGTGCAACCAGATGACTGACTTTGAAACGGAGTACATTTTCTGTAAAGATAACAGGCTTGTATTAATCGTGGAATGTTTATTCGTAAAGGCTACCACTGTGAGCTCTTTAAGCTCCGCCCTCTTCTCCAGGAGCAACAGCTCATTTTCATTTAAAGCAACAAACTCAAATTCTGAGAGTTTTGGCTCACACCCTAAAAGTGACAATTTTAACAAACTATAAAAAATGATCTGTCATGTATTTTGAGCTAAAACTGCACATACACACTCTGGCGACATCAGAGACGTATTTTACATCTTGTCAAAATTAGCATAATAGGTACCCTTTAAGATAAATTTGGTATGTTTATATATTAAATATATATATACACATATACATATTTTCACAATATATGCTGTATGAAGGTGTCTTTATATATGCATAATACATATACACAGTACGCTAATATATATTATATGAAAACTTTTATTTTGGATGCGATTAATCACGATTAATCGTTTGACAGCACTAGTAAAAAGCACGAAAACTTGCATGTCAAACAAGCATGCTTGAGTTTCTACTCAACATATTATTTCATGGGAACTGTGTGTGTGTGTGTGTGTTGATCAATGTCTATGTGAATAAAATTAAATCTATTTATGACAAAGAGATTGTGTCTCGATTAAACCGGTTGATTAATATGAATTATTTTTACAATATATTCATGAAATTTTTAAACAAAAGTGGAACGGGCTTTCATTGGAGGGGAAGACATTTCTCATGTTTCATAAAAAATATCTTCATCTGTGTCTTGAAAAAGAAAGTCTTGCGGTTGGGTTTGGAATGACACTTTTTCGTATCGTCATTTTTGGTTGAGAAATCCCTTTAAAGGAATCACTTACCGAAAAATGAAAATGCATGTAAATGATGACAGAATTATTTTCTTTAGAACTCTTTAATTAAAGAAAATGTGAAAATGAATGGTGCAAAACCAAGAAAAGAAGAGAAGGCTGAAGCTTGCAGTAATGAGCAGAGTGTTAAAGAGCTCGGGACATGCTTGACGCAAGAAATGAAGCGCAGATGATCCGTGTCAGATGCATAACTACAAACATGAGTGCAGCTTTTGAAAGATGATGGTTATATGACTTGAATAAACACAAAAGCACAATTAAAAGCAACACATATACAGTGGTTCCTGTTAAATTAATTTAAAGAAAATAATATCAATTTTTTCTGACTTTAAAAAAACAATTAAATGCAAGTGCAATTAGGTAAGTTAGTCACACAGAATGAGAAAAGTGGGAGAAAGAGTCGTGCAAATCTAAAAGGGCAAGCCTGAGTATAGCACTAAAGGTGAATGCAGAGAGGCTGTGAGCTTGGAGGCTAAAGTCTTGAAAATTAACTTCAAAATAAAGTTTTGCTTGACAGTATATCACTGGGAAAGAGCAGAGATGTTAGCCAGCTGTTCAGTTTAAGGTTTTTAAACTAGTGAATGAATGGGATGACAAGGACCACCTGGAGATTAGGTGCAGCCACGATGAACCCTGGCAAGGTTTTAATATTTACCTTTTTGTTGAATGCCCAGATCTTGTCCCACTCCATATTGACTACAGATCTCGAGCCTCCCTGTGACAGAGAGGAATGGGCAGAAAACAAAAAAGAATCTGAATCAAACGAAGCTTGATCAAATAAACAATCCTGAAGTGTAAAGACTTCACACGTGGATAAAAAAATAAAAATATATATATATTAGAAAAACATACCTGAGCAGCAATAAATTGTTTGAGTCCCTCGACAGTCATTCCTCTACGTAGCACACCTCTGACTGTTGGGAAACGAGGGTCATCCCTGCAAGAAGGAAAGAGAAGTTTAACCATGTAATCCAAAAAAGCTCTTTTCTATAAAGTCAAGACAGCGAGGGGGATACAAACCAGCCATCCACATAGCCCTGGTCGACAAACCAAGTGAGCTTCCTCTTGGAGAGCACGGTGTTGTTAAGATTGAGTCGGGCGTACTCCCAGATGTACGGTTTACGCAAATCAAGGGCATTTATTACCCAGTAGAACTGCTCGTCTCTGTCGTGGTACTCAGTGGTACGCAAGGCATGCGTCACTCCCTCAACACTGTCCACAATGGGGCACGCAAAATCGTATGTGGGATACACTCTGGATGGAGGACGTGAAAGAGAAGAGGATCATCAGCCATCATTGGCATCACTCAGTAGCATGCCACATGTGTGATGTTCACTCACTTGTAAGTGCTGCCGGTGCGAGGATGAGGAGCGTTCTTGCAGCGGAAGAGTGTGGGGTCACGCAAGCAGCCGTTGTTGGAATTCATGTCGATCTTTGCTCTCATGCAGCAGGTCTGGCCAAACTCTGTGCCTTTCTTCATCTCCTCCCACATCTGCATGTTCTTCTCCACAGCTGTTGAGATAGACAACATGTTCAGTACAAATCACATTTCCTGTGATGAAGACAAATATTAAGATCAGTACTGGTGATGCTCACAGTTGTTGCGGTTGCGAGACTCGGCCCTTTGCTCTCTTTCTTGTTTCATGACATCTGGAGGAGTGTCATCTATGTAGGCCTTGCCCTCCTGTAGAAGTTTCTCTCCCATGCACAGGATGGCGGGAAAGTGATCGCTTGTGTAGGTGAACTGGTCCGGTTTGATCTGCAGCATGGCCACATCCTCCAAGATGACCTGTAGCAAAAGGTGCTAGCTTAGCCAAAGGATATTTGGATACTGTGCATGTTGCAGACATGTATTGAGGCCTGGTGCTCATCCCAGAAATGCTGGTTCAAATATGTTTTTCAGTCACAATTAGTGAAAGGAAACCCATAGCTTTTGTTTTTTGGAGGTAATGGGTCACTTATAGAGGACAAAGACCATAATTTTGTATGAAAGGGGGCAAAATATCATACCTTCTCAAAGTCCTCTTCTTTCTCCTTCTCAGGGTTGGTATCATCAAAGCGCATGATGAGCTTGCCCTTGAAATTGAGCTGGTAGTGCTGGTTGAGTAGAGCTGCTTTGGCATGACCGATGTGCAGGTATCTGAGGAGTTGTAAAGATAAATTCTTTCAATTACTTCAGTCTGGATCAAATAAAATGCAGTCTTGGTGAACATAAGAGACTATGTATTTTGGGATTGACCTTCATTGTATAGAAAACACTACTTACCCACTAGCCTCAGGAGGGAAACGCACCACTACTTTTCCCATCTCAGCACCAGGGAGCTCCACAAACTTTCCCAAATCCTGCCTTTTTTCCTTCTCCACAGGCTAAAAACATAGTTTGGGACTAATTAAGAACTTCATTAACATAAGGTATGTTCAATGGTCAACATTTTGCCAGGTTAACTTTAATTTTAACTGTAAAAATCAATATCAAACTTTAAAATTAAAACTTTTTCCCCCAACAGAACACATAAAACTGCAATAGCCTGTCACGAAGGCAACCGTATTTACAGTGGGTAATATACTCACTGTGGCTTTGATGGCAGGGTTCTTGCTGGCCCATTTACTGCCTACTGAACTGAATGGCACCTGAGAGCTCAAGAACGAAAACCAGCGGCACAGATGAGGGTAGGAGTTTGGCTTGGCCTGTGACTCGCCATTTCCTGTGGATAAAGCACCAAATTGACTTTTGAGAACTATTCATGTATAAAACTTATTCTAATTTATCTTAAACCCAAATGACTGACCTTTGAGAGCAGCCCAGATGCAGAGGTCAGCCAGGGTCACACTGCGTCCAACCAGGAAGGTTCTCAGTGCCAGAGCTTTATCCAGATCCCCCAGAGCAGAAGAGAGATCTGACTGATCGCAGAGACGACGGGCACTGAACTCCAGCCAGTGATCAACCTGCAAGTCATCAACATAAACCAATTAAATATTTGTAATATGTTATAGAGCAACAGTGAAAACACAGTATATGATTCCCAAATCTAACCTCAGTTTGCTCCATCATGTTAGAACCATAGAGTCCCAACGCCGGAGCCACTCGTGCAAGATAACGCGTGATGGAGTTGACGTCACTGAACTGCACCTGACTGAAAGAGACACGGAATAGGAGCAATGGGAAATAAGACCGAATGTATTTGCATATAAATGCAAATTAACATGCATACAAGGCCATATACTTACTCAGAGACATGGAGCATGGTGTCCTTGCCCTCCTTCACAGAGAGATTGACACTGCCCTTCACATGTTCAGCAGTCAACAGCGCCCCTACAGGCAGAGAGGTGAATTAAAGAGAAACATGTCAATGCAAATCTCATACTGTACCTGCTGTGTGCAAAGTCATGCAAACAACTCTAAAATTAAAATTACATGTTCATGCATTTGGAAATGTATTTCCAAAACCCTTAATGGTATACTGCACATACATACAAAATATACAACTGCAAAAATAACCTTCAACTACTCTGTTTTGTGTACAACTTTGACTAATCCATTGGATAAATAAAATGCATGCCAACAAATACTCCTTAAACTGGAGTAACCAAACTGTCACAATAATAAATTAAATAATGAACTTGGGGCGAGGTCAAGCAAACAAATCTAAAGAGCCCAACCTAAAATAAAACAAAAACAGATGCGCTTTTATTATAAGGTCACACAATGAGATGGCATCAAAACAAAAACAATCTGCTCAAACTGGTCCATCTAGATTCGATGCTTATTATTTACTTTGCAAACCTTTTATGTGGTTTATCTAGTTCAGTGTCTCTGAAGAAACCTTTATGAATATTAATTTTATTTAGTCAGCTAAATGTATACAAGTCAAATTATAAAATATGCAGGCCTATGTATATTTTTGCACTTGTCAAAACAGTCAACAGTTTATATGATGTTTTAAGTTCACTAAATATTATTTTATTTTTCATTCAGCATTTAATTGCCTTAATGTTTTTTAAAATGCACATTCCACTTGATTAATGCTTTTTAAGTGTTTATTTTGAATTTGATATGATTCAATACAATATATTTGGCATTAAATACCCATACACTGTCTTAAATTATTATCTGTATCAACAACATTAACATGAAGGAATTAATAATATAACATTAACACTTATTTGAATATTATCAATACGCACTATTAATAGCCTAATCATTGGATTAATATCAATAAGCACTGTTTACAGAATTTATTCATATATTTATTTAAATTGTGTGTACTGAGAAACCTCCATACAGCTTTTACATAAATGGTCATTTTCTGCTTTATGCACAAATGCAAGTTCTCAGAATTTAATTTATGATGAAAAACAGGTATGACAATTAACATTTGACTACACGTTTCTTAGACACTCGATTAGAGCATAAAACCAGTCACTCCCATTTTGATTTCGGTTTGCTGCGTTCCCACTGGTTTTGCACACATATTATTAAGCAAGGCCAATTAATTTCAGATTTTACTTCAGCATATAAGCCCATAATAATGACTACACATATATCTGACAAGAGTTGCATAATCCTGCTGCTCAAAGACAGGTGTGGGGTTAACAGATTCAGATCTTTCAAATGACTTGCATCAGCCAGTGACACTGCTTTCCCAGCACTGGATGGCGCACTTCAATTCATCTGACCAACAACAAATGTCATTCAGCAGCTTTATTAGCATTTTTCTGTCTTAAATACATAAAAACGCTTCTGAAATCAACAATCAACGAAGCTCAAACTATTTCTGCATGAATGTGTCTGCAAACCTTTTAAACTACGCCATAATCATGAAAACACACACAAATTATAGATTCACTTTTACTAAAGCAGCACCAAACTACTACTATTACTGCCATTGTTCTTGTTTTCAATCTATCAACAATTAAAGCAGTTGGAAGTCAATGAAACGATGGGAAAGGAAGACAGATAATTTTAGATATGCCACGATGGCACGAGGATCCTCTGCATGTCAGACCATTGAGTCCATGGAGCTAAGCTGCAAAATGCATTGCAGTTTAGAGTATATTAAACACATCGCAAGTGTTCTTACCTAGAGGTGGGTTGCTACTGTTGATAGTCAAGTTCAGTTCCATGTCGTTTCTCCTGGTCTGCTCGGAATGGCCCTGTCACACTTCCAGCGTCAAACTACAAGCCACTAAGCTGCTCAGCGCCGCCTGCTGTGGGAGCGCAGCGCTAGAATGAGACGGGAAACACTGAACCCTGGAACTATGGTTCCGGACATTTTCCTCTGCTGCTGTGTTTATTGTGAATGTGTGCCCTGCCCACTTCTTTTGAAATTGGCTGTCATAAAGTAGACAAATAATAAGGTACAATATTACAATTATAGGGTAACGTTGTGTACATTGTTCGCTTTTATTACATTGGAAATACGCAATGTTAGTGAATGATGAGTCCTTTTTTTGTAATACAGGTTTGTAATATTTTTTTTAAAGTCTATTAAATTAATTTAAAACATATCAAATCTTAAATATGATAGGAATGGTCACAATTTTCAGATATACAGATGTGCAATTATGAGCATTTCCCTGTATGTAATTCAGCAAAAGAAACAAGTAAATCAATGTACTCCTAAAGGAGGCGATATAAGCCGTTAAAATGAATCAATCGATTTTATTTAAGGAGTCAATAAATGGAAAGTATGCATTTGTTTGTATTTTTATGTAAAGATGTTTTGGATTTTTTTTATATTTGACTAAGTCTTGATAAATTTGTGTAGCCAAATTCTACGGATAATTAGCTAGTTTTGCAGAGTAAAAAAACAATGTCAGCCACACACTATTACTTTGATTTCACTTTCACTTTTTAGGCACTGGATTTATGCAGCTTTACTTAGACAAATGTAGAATACCTAATAATTTGAATCACCTACACACTGATAAATAAATCAATTCTGTATACTGATGCCAGATGTTTGACTGCTTTTATTCTAGTGTTAGAAATTATAAGTAAAATGAAACTATAATTATGTGTATGTGTGTGTGTCAAAATTAAAATAAAATTATGATATAACTGGTATAATCATAAATATATACATAAATGGCAACCTGCAAATACATTTAAGAGCCAGAATGAGACCGCAGCCTATGTATTGGTAATACATCATCATGAAGGAATGGCAAAGCCTGGTATATGAAATAATCTAAAAAATATTTTCTTCTTCTTCATCTTTTTTTAAGGAATGGTTTAAGATGTTACTCTGATGTTTTGCAATCTAAATCAGTGATATAGTATAGAATACTACTTACATAAAATGTAAATATGCCACTCTTTGTCTTCCAATAATATGATGATGTTGATTATATATGTTTGGCCAAAGCTCTGTAGTGGCAGTGTGTGTGTGTGTGTGTGTGTGTGTGTGTGTGTTTGATCTCTCAGTCATCATTATACTGCAGTGCATTATATAAATACATTCACTGGCCACTTTATTAGGTACACCTTGCTAGTACCGGGTTGGACCCACTTTTGTCTTCAGAACTGCCTTAATTCTTCGTGGCATAGATTCAACAAGGTGTTGGAAATATTCCTCCGAGATTTTGGTCCATATTGACATGAAAGCATCATGCAGTCGCTGCAGATTTGTCGGCTGCACATCCATGATGTGAATCTCCCGTTCCACCACATCCCAAAGGTGCTCTATTGGATTGAGATCTGGTGACTGTGGAGGCCATTTGAGTAAAGTTAACTCATTGTCATGTTCAAGAAACCAGTCTGAGATGATTTGAGCTTTGTGACATGGTGCATTATCCTGCGTGAAGTAGCCATCAGAAGATGGGTACACTGTAGTCATAAAGGGATGGACATGGTCAGCAACAATACTCAGGTAGGCTGTGGCACTTAAACGATGCTCAATTGGCACTAAGGGGCCCAAAGTGTGCCAAGAAAATATCCCCCACACCATTACACCACCACCAGCAGCCTGAACCGTTGAGACAAGGCAGGATGGATCCATGCTTTCATGTTCTTTACACCAAATTCTGACCCTACCATCTGAATGTAGCAGCAGAAATCGAGACTCATCAGACCAGGCAACGTTTTTCCAATCTTTTATTGTCCAATTTTGGTGAGCCTGTGTGAATTGTAGCCTCCGTTTCCTGTTCTTAGCTGACAGGAGCGGCACCCGGTGTGGTCTTCTGCTGTTGTAGCCCATCTGCTTCAGGGTTCGACGTGTTGTGCGCTCAGAGATGGTATTCAGAATACCTTGGTTGTAACGAGTGGTTATTTGAGTTACTGTTGCCTTTCTATCGTCTCTGACCAGTCTGTCCGTTCTCCTCTGGCCTCTGACATCAATAAGGCATTTTCGTCCACACAACCGCCACTCACTGGATATTTTCTCTTTTTCGGACCATTCTCTGTAAACCCTAGAGATGGTTCCACATTCAAAGTCACTTAAATCCACTTTCTTCCCCATTCTGACACTCGGTTTGAACTTCAGCAAGTTGTCTTAACTACATCTAGATGCCTAAATGTATTGAGTTGCTGCCATGTGATTGGCTGATTAGCAATGTGTGTTACCAAGCAATTGAACAGGTGTACCTAATAAAGTGGCCAGTGAGTGTATATATGTGTGTAATGCAATGCAGTATATTGGTGATTGAGAGATCAAATGAACATTGTATAATTTTTCATACATAGCTACATTTTAGAATTTTTTTGCTTCAGTCCAGTAAATCTTGAAATATTACTGACAATATAAATATAAAAGTTATATAAATAAGTAAACAAATAAGATTCAAATGTTTGCCAAAAATAAAAGTCAGTATAAAAGTTACCTTTTATACCTTATCCAGCTGATACCATAACTACCTGATTTGTTTTCATCCGTGGTCATTAATCTACCCGACAGTGCAATAACTCCTCAGACCAGCTCTCATACTTCTCTCGTCCATCATGACGGATTTGTCTGAGTATTTATGTGGTAAATTGTTGTTATTTTCCCTTGTTTTTTGGTTAAAGATTAATGAGATAAAGACATAAAGTGCTCTTCATGCAAGTGGGTAAGTCAGTTCCATCAATGAAAGTATCTCTCCTACGCTGCACTTCATTAAAGCCCATCCAGCACATGCTCTACTCCCACCATCAGTGCTCTAACAGCTTGGAAGCACATTTGCATTCACTCCTAATGAGACTCTGGCGGTGATATGCAGCATCAGATTAATTTATTTCCAAAAGCCAGAGACATAAAATTCCAATAATGCCTGATGCCACGGCAGGTAGGCTACACCACAGACTGATGAAATATGGAAATGTGACATGTTTGTTCAGTCAGGTTTGCAGTCGCAACTGACATTTTCACACATAAAGCCAGTGTAAGCTTATTAATCTCCCGAACGATTCCATATGTGAAATCACAGAAGCGGTAGAGAGGAAAAAATCCCCTCTGAATTGCACAAGACTGCTGCGTAATAAATGCAAAGCTAATAGCTGCAAGAGAAGCGTCTTATTCACAGACATTGTCAACAAATGTACTTTTTGTACTGCACATGCTTAAAAATAAGGTTCTTAATCAGCATCAGTGCATGGTTTCATAAAGAACCTTTAAAACTCATTGAACATTTTAATTGCACAAAATATTCTTTATTTAATTCAGTTCAGTTCAAGTTTAGTTTATTTGTATAGTGCTTTTCAAGAGACAAATCATTGCAAAGCAGATTTACAAAAAGTTCTACCGTACAGAACTTTCTTTAGAACGTTATTTAGTAGTAGTTTATCAGTGGTGACTATGTCAAGTTGATGTCCATATGGCAGAAATGTAAAGTAAAAATCATGCAGTTAGTCAATGACAAATACAGTAATCAATCAGACGGTGAACACCATTAACAGCAATGATGTGTTCGGTCATCTCAGATCTTTGTAAGGGTTGGATCCAGATTGAAGCTTTTGTAATTCGCCTGCGAGGATGCCAATCTCGTGGCAGAAACAGAGAAGCAAATAGAAACAAAATTAGCGTAGCTACTGTTCCAACCAAGCAAAATGATGTGCTCAACCAAAGCAAAAGAATGATAATGTGTTTTTGAGTGTGTCTGAACCCCGAACATTATCAGGAAGGCTATTCCAGAGTAATATGATCATATTTTCTTGACCTGGTAAGGACTCTAGCCGCAGCATTTTGTACTATCTGTAGCTTGTTTATTGAAGATGCAGGACAACCACCTAGCAGTGCATTACAATAGTCCAGTCTAGAGGTCATGAATGCACAAACAAGCTTTTCTGCATCAAAAACAAGTAGCTTGTTCCGTAGCTTGGCAATGCTTCTAAGATAGAAGAATGGTGTTTTTGTAACATGTGAAATATGATTTTCAAAAGACAAGTTGCTGTCTAATATAACACCCAAATGTTTGAAGGAAGAGGAAGTAACAATACTGTACATCCATTTAGATGCAAACTGTAATCTAAGAGATTCTGTGTACTGTTTTTGTTTTTTGGTCCAATAAGTAATATCTCAGTTTTTCCCGAAATTAATAGGATAAAATTATTGTTCATTCAATGTTTTACATTTTTAACACACTCTGTTAGCTTAGATAATTTAGAAGTTTCATCTGGTCTTATTGAAATATATAGTTGAGTATCATCAGCTTAATAATGCAAACTAATCCCGTATTTTCTAATAATAATACCACGGCAACATGTATATTGAAAAAAGCAGAGAGCCTAGGACAGATCCCCCGGAGTTTTAATGTGGATTAATGCGCTTTATTTCACTACTTTTGGGCTGTTGAACAAAAACAGCCGCCCATGCCATTGTAAAGCTTGGGAGAGCAAGGGCAATTTCTCCAAGAGCAAAGGAAGAATTTTCAGCGCCATTGTCATGCCTTGTTTATTTCGTTACTTTGTATTGCTCTCTTGGATTTTGACCTTGTACTGTTGCCTTTTTGTGGATGTTTTCCTGCCTGCCCTGACCATTGCCTGTTTCTGGATTACGCTTTTGTCTTTCCCTTGGATATTACTGTTTGCTGGTATTCGGACCCTGCCTGTTTTGACCACAAACTGTTTTAATAAAAGCTTGCATTTGGATATCCATCGTCCCACCCAGTCCTTGTTATACTAGGATGCCTTGAGGGTGAGTAAAACATGGGCTAATTTTTATTTTCGGGTGAAAATGAAAATAATAATTATGTCATAATTTACTCACCCCTATGTTGTTCTAAACCTGTATGAGTTTTTTTTTTCTTTAAACACACAAAAAAGTTGACTATATATTTTTTTTCCTCCATACTATAGAAGTCAATGAACTGTTTGGCCACCAACATTCTTTAAAATATCTTATTTTGTTGTTTAACAGAAGAAAGAAACTTATGTTCAGTTTGCTAAATGTATACCAAAATGTAACTTATTTTAGATAGATACTAGAAATGGAGTCACTGGAAGAGTCCTAAAAGATTATTATTCACAACAACACCAACAACAAATATATAACAAAAAAAAATTAAAAAAGGGAAAACAAATATTTCCAATGTTATTTCTTTGCTCCATGATCCCCAAACACTATGATTTTTGAATTTGCTTTTAAGAAAAAGGAAAATATTTTTCTTTCCTTATTTCTTCTTCAAAATACTATTTATTATGTTAATGTCTTATTTAAAAGTAATCTTTCTTTTGATGTTTTGTATTGATTACTCCTTTATAAAATGTAAAAATAAATATATAAAAGACAGCAGTAGCCTATTTTAGAAGTGAGACAGAAAAATAAATTGTGGGAGGAGTTTCTTTCTTCCTTCCTTTCCCATGTTAACTACATTGCAAACTTGACAACATTTTCATTAGACCTCATATCAAGTATGTAATTACCGAAGAAGTAAAGAGCCTTTTGAAAGATCAATCTTGGCGCCGTAATTGTCTTGTCATCTCATTCAGATGGGAGGTCCGTGTGAAAGAAGAGATAAATTGCTGTGTCAGCTACACTTTGTCATTTTCTCATCTGGTAATAATAGAGTCACTCAAAGACATTAATGTACTGGTTCACTTTCAGTTTTTTTTAAAGAAAGATTGAGAACAAGGTTTCAGTCCTGTTGTAATAGGCCTACCTGAAATACTCAAATCTGAACAGCAGATGGCGGTGTGTGACTTTTGAATTGTATGGCTGTTGGCTTTCGCTGTACTTTTCCACATTGGAACGAAGGATGGTACGTGTACACACACACACACACACACACACACACACACACACACACACACACACACACACACACACACACACACACACACACACACACACACACACACACACACACACACACACACACACACACACACACACACACACACACACACACACACACAAATACAGTTTCCTAAAAACTATAGTTGAGAATGTAAATTATTACTCCTAAAATATTACTAATTGGCCTAAACAACATATTTTTCTGTTCTTCTTTATACTGCAGTTCCATCTGAACTGCAGTAATCCAATTTCAAGCACAGTAAATTGACTTTACAGGTTACATGACCTTTATTTGGCTGGGATACAGCATTTAAACTTAAATTATGTCTGACAGCGAGGTGTTAAGAGACTCACATTGAGTTTGTACAGTCACCTACAGCAGGGTTTAACACAAAATGCAGCCCCAGCACTGGCAATATCACATGAGCCCTGGATTTCAGAAGTCAGCTGCTTAAAAGATCTCTCCACTTTTCTTGGTACAGACTATAGAGACTTTCTCCAGTTCACTGAGGTTACATCTTCAGTTTAGTGAGGAGATTGAAATTTAAAATCATGATATTACATTTCAGTATTCATTCATGGGCTAGATTTGGATGGTTAGCATGGACCAGTCAGCCTGTGCTGATAAATAAACCATTATGGGGGCAAAATATTCCACTGATGGCCATGTATTCAGAATGTATAAATAAAAAAAAAAAAAAAAAAATTGTGAGAACTATATTACAAATATTTTATTATGATCTATGTTTTACCAGTGCCTTACTGATTCTTGGGGGGCTTTTAATATTAAAGGGCATTGTATAAAATTGGTATTTTTCATATTGCAGTTCAGTTATGTTGCTTTTGAAGAAACTTGTGACTTGTGGTGCCATCAGCCAATCAGATTTGTCATGACATCACTGGCTTAAGTAATTAGTCACATGGTATTTACACCTCAGGTATATAAAAACCTGCTTAGAACAGAGTGCCTTATATGGCAGAGGTCCCCAACCACGACCCAGTACCGATCAGTGGAAAAGTTGCTACTGGGTCTCAAGAATGTTCTGGGAAAAATATGTGAGTCTGTTTTTCTGATTTTTTAACTACAATGCACATCATCAGGTGTTTTTTTGTTGTTGTTGCTTTTTTATGTTTTTATCCAACTTATGAAAGTAAATTATATCATTATATACTCATGTTCTATGTATGCACTGTAACATATTTTGGTAATTTGTACCTGCAACTTAGTTATATTTTAAATGAAAAAAATTATAAAAATTTCAACAAATTTACGGTTAATACTACAAATGTTTTCTTGCTGACGTGCCCCCAACTGAGAAATTTTGGGCTTAAAGAAAGTTTCCAATCATAATTACAACTTTGTGGTGCAGTTCATGTGCATTTAACTCATTCTTTTTGACGCTTGAACCATAAGCGCAAAGATGTATGCAGATTACAAAGGCTGCGTCAGCCAAGCAACAGCCATTGAGACATTGAAATGAATGGGAGATGAATTCTGAGTGATACCTTTCTTCATGTGTCTTCGACCTCCTTTGTCCCAAACTCTTATGTTTTGTTGGTAAGTGTTAACTCGGTAGTGTTTATTGGCATTTTTACATTTTTACATTTCACTGCACTATTGTTTTTCTATGGAAACCAGCAGAAGACAGTCTTGTGTGACCAATGCATTTGCGTCCTGTGTGACCGATGCATTTGCGTCTTGTGTCTTTTTGAGGGTTTTGCACATGACACAGCATTTTTCATTCAATTCATGTTCTTGAATGCATTCTGTGTGAATGGCTTCTTATATGCATTTCAGTGTGATGTAGGTAGAGGAAAATAGACCACAAATCTCTTATATCTATATTGTGCCAGCATAAGATTAAATAGAGAACAAGTGGAACAAATGATTTGCGTAAATCTGCCTCTCATACTTTTCTCCTGAGAAAAAGACTAACCTATAGAGTTAGAGAGAAGATTAATATTGTCTCACACTGTGCCCAGATTTGCCAATATACTGAGGCTGCTATCAAAATCTGCTACGTTTCTCATCAGATTCCTCTGATGCTTAATCAGCTCTATAGTCTTACTTTATGTCATCAATAGTCTCATTTGAGTCTTTTAGCATAAACATCTCAGACAAAGTCGATACTTTAAAGAAACATAATTAGGATTGTATTAATTCTCCCGAGCGACATAAAAGCAAAGTCTAAGTAATACAGTTTTACTCTCTGTAGTTCAAAATTAGTCAGAGCTGAAGATCCCCAGGCAGAGAACTGTGCTGTTGTCCATACAACAAATATTATTTTCATAGTAATGCTGTTTGATGAATGCACGATGAATGATGAATTTACCACATTGTTAGATTACAGTTTTTCAGATGATTTTAAAGTCTTTTTATATACAAATATAAAAAACTGCAGATGTTTTCATAGTTATCTCTTTTGTTCTTTTTTTTTACTGTCATTAGTAAATGAATATTTTTCAGTCACAAACTTTTTAGCAACCTGCATATGCAAGACTGATCTGTGTCACTTTGACTGCCTCTGTGTTGAGTATGAAAAATGCATTTTAATTAAGCTGTCTGTCACCTTTGCTTGTGCAACTGTTCAGATGCCACCGTGTATAATGTCTTGAGTATTTTTAGGTTTATGTGAACTGTATATGTCTGTGATGTTCACGCAAGGTAACCATAAATATAAGCAACTCTCTTGGGTCTCATTTTTAAATGTACTGTTGTGTATGTCATTAAATGACTTGGCTCTTGGCACGCATATAATTCCCCCATTAATAGTGTTTGGTTGTATCCTTTCTCCAGTAGAAAACAGCAGACATGCAGCCGCGTGTTCATCAGTGACTCTGCAGCAATAATTTGCCATTTTCTTCTTCCGCTGTCTAACTTTATCTTCATCATGCTCCAGAGAGGGTAAAAGGACGTGGGAAACATCCACAAAGAAAAATGGAGCAGCTTATGTTTGCAACATTCATTTAAATCAAAGCCGGATCCAAGAGCTGTTCTGAGCCTATACTTTCTGCTGCTTTTAAAGTTTGTTGGTGTATTGCTTAGTGGTTATTATTCACCAAAGTTTGAATTTGTTGATGTCTTTAGTAAGTCTTTGATACGCAAATGTGTATCTATACTGTTCTATATCTGGCAATGTTGACACATAATGAGGAAATTAAAGGAGTAGATGACAGTTGTCTGTTTTGTTGACTGTATCAAATATATTTTCTAACTAAATAAAAGATAGAGTACCATTGTCATTAAGCTTAATCAATTTAGTATATTTTTATTCTCTTATCTACCATTCATTCAGCTAATTGCTTTGTAAGCATATGCCGTTAATTAATCCAACGAAAATGAAAATATACTGATTGGACTGACAGACTTCTTGGAGTAACCGGTTAAATGAGTGCGAAGGGCACAGTGGTTATGGAGAAGGATTGTCATCTCATTAACTTCAGTTCTGGGTTTACACCAATTTGGGGCTGAACTTATAACCTCTTTGTTAAAGCCCAGAACAATTAGCATACCAACATCATTAGACTAATGTCACTCTTTCAGGTAGCACTTTTCTCCTTTCAGAATTAGTAGTCACAATCATCAGACAGCTCTGGGACTTCTCATCGTTTCTATCAATCTTCTTGACTGGTTGTTTTCAGACAGACTGTATATTTCTGGAGGTAACATTAATATGGCAGTAGGTGGCGACAAGTAACTTTCTTTCAAAATGAACATCATTTAAATGACTGTAAAACTGATTAATTCATCACTAAAACAAGCTACTGTTTTTATGAGCGACTCACTGAATCACTCAACCAATTAGTTCAAATACACTAATTCATTCATCAGTGAAACTAGCTACCATTGTTATGAGTGAGCCACTGAATTACTAACTAAACTAAGTTCAAAACGGATTCATCAATTAAACAAACTACTGTTTTATTAGTGAACCACTGAATCATTCACTCAACCGATTTGTTCAAAAATACCTTCATCAATGAAACAAACAACATTTATGAGTAAGTCATTGAATTACTTAGCCAATTAGTTACAAAACACTGATTCATTCATCAATGAATAAGCTACCATTTTTATGAGTAAAGGCCTTTCCACACTGAGTGCAAAAAAGCGGAATAAATATCAGATGCGACGACGCGTTGGAATAAAACAATATATTTCTATGGATGCTTCCACATAGACCGCAAACATTAGCGCACCAAAAATGCGAATGCTTTTTTTTTCCGCACCAGTCCGACAAATCTTTTCAGTTTCACAAAGCGAAACACAAGCCGTCCAATAATATTTGAGCTAGGATCACGTGACCAGAGCAGCTGCTGCACAAAAGTGTGAGAATGGTGGCGCTGTTTCGAAAACCAGTGTAAACAAACACTGAAGAAGAGTATCCCGGATAAGAGAAGAGAGTGGATGCTGAGTTCTTGTTATTGTGGGTTTTTGAGAACAGATTTATTCTCACATGTTCTTTATACAGAATAACATTTCTAATAATTATCCACTGAATCATGTGATTTGTAGAGCACTGTCCGTTTTCTTCCACGTGCGTGAGTGTTATGAGTCAGCGCTCGTTCACTCTCTAGTCTAGATTTTCCGTATTAAAAAAATAAATCGAGTGAAACATTTTTCTACACATGACATATGAAAGCATATATCTTCTGTATGTGTTTTATATGCAGCTCATGGTATTTTTTATAGCAATAAAGGATGTTTATGACATATTAGCAGTGTAGCGTTATTAAACATACAAAGAGTGCTTGTGTCTGCTTATTATATAATCAAAATCAACTATAGATCACAATCGGAAGTTATAACAAGCACTCGATGATGGTTTAAAGTGGGTAAGCACATACATTGATTACATACAGTTTCAAGTGTAGCTTGATGCTAATTGTACTTCTAATTATATTTTAGGATGTAGTCTATTCTTGTAAGCATTATAGATAGTTTGTGTTTCTGGTGTAGAACCAAACTTTGTTTATCTTAATTTAGAAGTTAAATCCATATACACGATACATACTGTATCTGAGGAAAAATGCAAAATGCATTGTTTGTCAGCGCATCACGCTCCGTGTGGAAAGGCCTTAAGCCATTGAATCCCTCACTCAACTGATTAGTTTAAAACACTGATTCATCAATCAATGAAACAAACTACTGTTTTTACGAGTGAGTCATTGAATCCCTCACTCAACTGATTAGTTTAAAACACTGATTCATCAATCAATGAAACAAACTACTGTTTTTACGAGTGAGTCATTTAATCACTCGCTCAACTGACCCAAATTTGACCTCAAATTGACCCATCCATCAGCTTTTGTTTTGTTTTTTGTTAGTGTCACAAAAATGTAATGTACTGGCAATAATGGGTCTAAAATGTAAGTTACTCAGTGTTAACTTCTTGTTTACTCGAATTGTTGTATAAAAGCTCCATGCTGCAGGTGAGCATAGCCTTTCTGATATTAAGATGCACAGCATGATTGCGTGTGAGATTTCTTAAATGTATGGCTACATGATGTATAATTATTTACACCCACAAATGGCTATACAGAACACTTTAAGAAAAAAATTGTGGAAAATATATGTGGATTTTGAAATCAGTAATTTGTGTCCATCTGTAAGTAATACATATTGTTTCACAGGCAACACACAAAAAGGTGTAAAACACAGATCTTCTTATGGATATCTAGTTTACTTGCTGCCACAAAACTCTGAATATGTGTCAGAGATTTGATACCTCTAACCTGGCAAACAATGTTCAGTCACATTGATTGCCAATTAGTGTATGTGAGCAACAGAAGAAGTGTGACAATTAACACTGTGACATGTGAGTTTTCAAAACTACATGAAGAAACAGAGGTAAAAAGGTGATGCTATAAATTTGTAGGAACATCCGTTGCAAAACAACACATGAAATAAAGAACATGCAAAAACGAACAAATTAAGTGAAAAAGAAAAAATGCTGGTCTCAACATGAACAAAACACACACCTCAAATTTCATGTTGTATTCCAGAGAAGTATGTACATGCTTAATGTCTTCAGATACTTTCAAATTGACAGAATCAGCTACTTTGTGAACCTCATCCAAATCTCAAACTGTCACTGTCAACTTCATGGAGTTGGGGAATTTGTGGCAGGGCTGCCATTCGGCAAATTGCTTACATTCAAATCCAAAGAACAAAATCACATTGCCCAGTATGGTGTGATGTGTCATCTTTTCTCCACCATGAAGGGTTTATGTTTGAAGACAGCAAAAGAATGCTGTCGGTTCACATCTGTTGCCAACCGCTAAACCTGCTGGGGGATCTGCAATGGCACATGCAGCATTCTCACAGGAATAATTTGGTTTGAAGATCGCTGTACATTGTAGATGAATATTTAGGAAGATTAAGTCATTTTACTGAACCAGGGACATATGATGCAAACAATGTTCCTTTGTGAGTTTTCATATATTCTAGGATGAGCATGAATAGCCTTTTTCTTCTAAAAAGGTCAATATTGCACTGCATTAAAAGAAAAACCCTGCACATTCTTGTCATGATGTCTTTTTATGAATAATTCATAAAACAACAATAAAAAAATCTGTAATTTAATTCATGTATGCACATTTCAACCTTGGTGCGTCACATAATATTCATTTAAGTGTTATTTAGAACCAGTGCCATACCATGGCATTTCTCATTTTCACCACATGAGAGAAAAGTCATGCTTTGCTAAATCATAATTATGATACACATGGACATAATTATGACATAAAAAGTCAAAATTATGAGTTAATTAGTCAAAAATAATAAAAGTCAAGATTATGTCATTCTAAGTCATGAGATAAAAAGTTGAAATTATGATATGACATTATGCCACAAGGTGAAATTATAAGTCATAATTATGACAAAAATGTTAGATCATGAAATTAAAAATAAATGTGACAAAAAAGTCATAACAATGGCATTATGACATATGTTGAAAGTATGTAAAAAAATCATAATTATTGTCAAAATGTGACTTTATATAAATCATTTTATTTGAATAATTTAGACCTTTTAATGCTATAATTTCAATTTCAATTTAGCATCTCATAATTTTAAGTTTTATGTAATAATTATGATTTACCAAAGCACATTATTTATAAATTTTTAAATAAATAAAGGGACTTCCATACATTTCAGCCTGTTCTTCAAACAAAGCTATCAGATCCAAAAAAGTTGTCTAAAACAAAACAAAAACAACAGAAAACATTTTTCCATTCTAAACAAAACCAGTCGGAAGAACTTATAAACTCAAAAACTATATAAAAAATATGCGGTTTCGTCAGATATCATCTTGTGTGCATGGTGCCACTAGTTAATTTAAATCTTTCATGAGTTATTTCAAATGATTCACAAATTGTTCTCACACTAGTTTGTACATTTGCAGTTTGAATCAGACTCACTCAGTCAGTGCAATGTTCAGAGAGAGTGAGAAGGAGTCATTTAGAATGATGATACAGAAAAAATTACTCGTGATTTTTCAGCGATTCAAAATGAACCTGGGAACTGTTACTGTGATGTTTATTTTAGATTTGTGAGATTTCAGTTTATTTACTGACTCATATGACAGCATGCAATTAACATTTGCTCAAAATCACTTTATTTGTGTTCCTCATTTGAAAGGAGTCACACAGAATAATGACATACAAGGAGTTATGAGAGTCATTTTTTCAGTTATGTCAGAATTAAAATGAACCGGGAACTGTTACTGTTTTAGGTTCGTGAGATTTACTGACTCATATGGCAGCATGTAATTAAAATTTGTTGAAAATAGCTTGATTTGTGTCTCCCATACAAAAGGAGTCAAAACGATGACATACAGGAAAGGAGTCATACTCAACTCAACTCATGCATTGCGTTTCTTCAATTAAGAGATTGTTCTATGAGGATGCTTGGCTCTATGAAATCCTTCATTCTAGGTCCTCAAGGTCTCTTGAATGCTCTATCCTCAATCAGTCTTTTGTAATAAGAGACTTTTTTGGTTCTGGGTAAATGAAGCAGACAGTTTCACTGACATTTGCACTTTTCCTCTACTGTTCCAGCTCAACCTACATAATCAGCATCCCCCAGAACCGGCTGCCGATCATGTCAGATAGATAAAACGAGAGAATAAAGGTGAAGTTAAGCAGAAGTGGATAAAGGAGTGCTAGAGAAAGACAGAAATAGTTTTAATGCTGAGATGGGGAGCTATTTTCTCTTCAGCCTTTTTCAAGTTTCTACAGTTGATTTAGGATTCAGTTAGAGCCTGAACATACTTTTGATTAACCTGCTTAATGAAACAACTCTCATTCCTCTCCTGTGGTTGAATGGGTTATAGGAGAAATCTAATCTTCCTTGATCTTTTGAGATAAAAGGACTGACACTCTACGAAAACATATTGTAACTTTCCGAGCTCAGTGTCCTCCACGGCTCTCTCAAAAAGTTAATTGATAGAAGGCGGCTATTTTTACACTAAGTAAAAATAGCATATTTTCTTAGCAACAGATGCTATTTTACACTAAGTAACGATGATGATATTTACACAAAACAAATAACGATCCTTTTTACACTATGTAAAAATAGCATTTTCTTTGCAATACATGTAGTTGGATGCTATTTGTATTTAGTGAAAACAATGGCAGATATTTGCACCTCAGTATTGTAGTAGGCTACATTATAAAATAGTATGCAATGATAAAATAGTGAGTGTGAATTATTATATTTACAAAATAAATGGGTGGCCGCCTTATACTGGGACAATAAAGCCCTTCCTATACCTCTTACTCGACAAACACTTTGGGCCAGATTTACTAAACAGGGCAAATTAGCGTTAGAGAGCAATTCCATAAAAGCGCTAATGGGAGCGGAAACATTCTGCGTGTGATTTACTGACAATGTGCACATTAAGAACACAGCCAAAATCATTTCCATAATGACCAGCGCAATCTACCACACACTTTACACCCTACGCCACTATTGCTTTTTTTTGACGGGCGTCTTTTTTTATGTTGTCTATCCCAACCATACATTGGTGGGCGGAGCTAGTGTAAATAGCCTCTGCCAACAAGGTGGGCTATTTGCGCTTAGTGTAGGCACTCTGTAATTGAAATTAAGCTGCAAAAATGACTTACTCTGGTCTTCTGCAAATTTGTGACATCACATATGCATGTTTACATGTTATTGGGTGATCATAAATTTGGCCTGTCAAGTCATCATAAGGAAATAAAAAGAAATATGTAAAAACTGTTTTTCAGTATTTACTACATGTAGCACCTATACCTCTGTAA
This sequence comes from Ptychobarbus kaznakovi, assembly GCA_027422405.1. Lineage (NCBI taxonomy): Eukaryota > Metazoa > Chordata > Actinopteri > Cypriniformes > Cyprinidae > Ptychobarbus > Ptychobarbus kaznakovi. Next base: position 8,340,511 of record CM049806.1, read on the forward strand.
ATTAATTTAGCTAATAATTACAGTCTGATCTTAACAGTTTGAGTGGTACATTTCAGCACAGATTGTTTTGGGATCTTGTACTGCTAAACTGAATGACAACAAACTTTCAAGAGCCCTTCAAAAAGAATCCGCCATGGTAGAACATGAATTAAGTAAATATTATCTGAATGTTGCTTGCAAAAATATTTATTTAGTTATTAGGAAAATATGCTTTTTAGAACCTAATGGTTACAGAAAACTACCAGCTGTGCTAATGGGTTAAACTGGATAAACAGTTAAACCATAACCCTTTGGTGGAAAATGCTCATAAAAACCTAAAAGATGAAACTTTTGACTTTTTAACGCAATCAATTTTACCCAAAACCAATCTCAAAAGAGAATGTAACTATTTTAATTATAATTTTTTGAAAAACTAAGCATGAAGGTCCACCTCTAAATAACCTTCAGCTGGCTGTCATTTATAAATGTATATATATATAATTGACCATCAATTTGCAAAAATGCTAAATAGTTACAAACTGCTATAAGAATATGATAAAAAAAATACAAGTAGATCACAGAAGGAACAAGTATTTGACCCCTTTAACCTAATGCTGGAACGTAGATCCACACTCCCTAAAAAGAAGAAACATCCAATACTTAATTTCACTTCAAGTCATGCAGTGATACAGAAAAGCACCCAGGAAAACATAGCGATGACAACACAACCCAGAAATGTAGCACCTTGAAATGATTTGAATTGCAACATTCATCAAATTCGCATTCAGGTCTCAGTTCTTTTGTATTGCTAATACCCTATTTTCTTTCTGTCATTACTCACAGTAAAGATTCAGTCATCAACGCTCGGCTTACGTGATAAAATAAAGGTATGCTCCCATGTGTAACAGGCACAACATGAAAAGATCAATGCAGCGTCTCCAGGGCTCATATGCGGAGGTACAGAAGCATTGGGCTGAAACACAATTATCACAAAGGACAACTGCCATCCTCACTTAAGGAACGCTACCAACAAAAAAGCCTAGATGCACTGGTATTGTATTTGTGCATTGTATTCGTCTTGTTCATTTGAAAATGCCATTTTTAGAATGAAAGAGTGAATGAGAGTGTCTTGGAACTGGAAAACTTGAACTTGGTGCAATGCTCATTTCCACCTTGAAGGTTTCTGTACTATAAACCATAATGAGAGTTGTGAAATATACATTTTTTGACAGGAATGATAACAAGGATTTTTAGGGCAGAAACAGAGTGAATTCAGTGGAATGTACTATTGTTTACCAACATGCCAATTATTCAGCTGAATAGTAATAATAATAATAATAACTATAATATTATTATTATTATTAGCATCTTTTCCCACCAGTGAAATGGATCAAAAGTGACAGTAAATAGTTTTACTTAGTTACGAAAAAATCCTATTTTATATAAACGCTGTTCTTTTGGATTTTCTGTTTTCTGCACAACTGTTTTCAACATAGAAATGTTTTTAGAGCACCAAATTTGCTAAAATAAGTCTTGTTTTCAGAAATACATTGCATTTAAAAATATATTTAGAAATAACATAGCTATTTTAAATTGTACTAATATTTCACATCATTACTGTTTTAAAGGTGTTATGATAAAATAAATGCAGTCTTAATGAGCACAAGATAATTCTTAAAAAAAAAAAAAAAAAAATTTGACAGACCCCAAAACTCGCAAACGGTATAATTTTTGCATGTATGCGTGTTTGTGTGTGGTCCTGGTAAACCCTAAATTATCGGGACATAATGTCCCCACAAAGATGGCAATATCCCAAATCCTTGTCCTTGTGGGAACATTTTTTGTTCCCACGAGGAAACAAGCTGTAAATCAGAATTACGTTTTTTTTTGCACATCTAAAAATGCACAGTTTCCTGGGGTAAAACATAGAAACCCAACATGTGAGTATATGTGTGTGTGTACATTATATTTTGACTTTTTGCATCATGACATTATCGTTATGACAATTAAGCAGATTTTAACTGAATTGTGACTGCATTCAATTTAGAATAATTTGATTCTATTCAAATCAGCATATGACAATACAAGGGATACTACTATTTTACAGTTTAAATATGTCATTACATTTTTTACATTACTGCAATGAAACATATAGTTTTTTTTCAGATTTATGGTAATGAAAACTGAGGTGAAAATGTGTTAAATTGAATAACGTTGAGTGAGATACAACCTGAAAGGTTTCACTTATTTGAGATCTCTCACAATTCTGTGATAAGTGAAAGCGGGAAACAGAGACAAATGTTCTCCAGCAAGCGAGGGGCTGTTTTGGTGGTGGCAGGGGAGGACTTCTAGATGTGTGTCGTGAGAGAAGCACATGCCAGGGATAGCAAACAGCTCTGCCACAGTGGGGTTTCTCTCTGGATACATGCCTGCAGGGATGGTTGAGCTTTTAATATCAAGTTGGCCGAGGAAGCGTGTCATTCCCTCAGAGACAATCTAAAAGCTCTGTCTAAAATCAAGGGAGGCTGAGCAGATGATTCAGATGGAAGGGGTGTGATTCAGTGAGTTTCAATGCGATTGGGAAGGATGCACTTATGTAGATGTAAAGAAGACCATTCTGGTTGCATCTTCAGCAACTTTAAATTACTTTCATTGCATTTAAAAATAATAATATATTATTTACAATGTAAAATATTTTTTTCATTATGCTACAAATATTTGATCACTATCATGTAAATGTAATTAACACCATTGTTCAAATTTGGTCAGTAATCTATCTATCTATATATATATATATATATCTATAGATATTACTGACCAAATTTGAAAACATTAATTATATATACATATATATATATATATATATATAATAATGTTTTACTTCAGCAAGGATGCATTAAACTGATCAATATTGACAGTGAAACGTTTAACATAGTTAAAAATGTATTAAATAAATAAATTCATAAAAATGTTGCTCTTTTGAACATTTTGTTCATCAAAGAATACTGAAAAACTGTATCATGGTTTCCAGAACTGTTTTCAATGTTGATATTAAGAAATGTTACTTAAACACATGTGGCACTAAAGAATGCTTAAAATTAATTTTTGACATCATAGAAATAAATGCAATTTTCAATATGTTTAAACATAAAACAGTTATTTGAAATTGTAATATTTCACAATATTACTGTTTTTAGTATATTTTGATAAGAAAATGATATATACTTTTGTATATACAGTATGTCTGTGTATTTTATGTTTTGCAATGCCTGAAGTGTATGCTGATTCATATTAATACATAATAAAGTGCTTTATTAATAAAAAAATTCAGTTTTAATAAAAAGTCCAGACAAATAATAATTTGCTAATAAAATAAAGACATATTTTAATCATAAAAATAAAGAAAGTCTAGAAAAGAGAGAATAAATAAATATGGATCTCATTGCATTGGATGACAAAATATCAAACCAAGTGACTTTATTATTTTGTTGGTGTTGTTGTCATTGTTATATAAAGTAATTTTCAATCAAAGCCTTAAAAATGTACATTGTTTAAATGAGGACAAACAGTATTTGTTAAGATTTTGATTGCCAAATTGAAGCGGAACTGAGTGGAATAAAGTTAATTTGAACATCTTCATTTGTATGTTTTTGTAGTTGTTATTTGTAGACAAGTGTTCGAGTGTTGGACACCTGTGTGAACTCTAGGGGAACATTCTCTAAAAATCACCTTGAAACCAATAGTGATTGCTATACGCACAATGGTTTCCAACATGTGGTTAAATGCACAGGCAGCTGGGTCAGCATGTTTTTGGCAGGGGTCAGATTAAGCTGACAAACTGTAAAATCCTGCAGGGAACAGGCCATGGTTTATTTTGCATGGAAAGCTAAGAGATTAGTGTCAAAGGGAACGCTCTTCACCCTCATGATGGGATGGCTTTGCATATTTCCCGGCTATCCCTTCAGGGTCAGTTCCATATGACCAGCTGTACTCATTCCAATCCAGCGAATACCATTCTAGCATCCCACAGACACATTACATGTACATTTTCAGGGGCTTTACTATATCCACCCTGCACATTTGGCGATGGTCCATTTTAAGCAGAGCCCTTTATCTGTAAAGCCCAAGGACTTGTGAAGTAAAGAGCTTAAATGCACCGACCGCTCTCATCCTGAGAATAGTGAAAGATAAGAATGCGTATGAAAATGGCAGGCGTGACTACATAGGAATTGACTCTGATCATCAATTTCTACCAATGCATCCAGGATCAGATGCAAAAAAACTGACCCTTGTTTTTATTATTATTATTATGTTTTAAGTTAGTCTATAAGATTTTATTTTCCTTTTGAAAACTCTTTCACTCCTACTAAAATGTTTTATCAAAATCTTGAACGGAATCAAATTGAATCAGTTAGAATAATAATACACAGTAGGTTGGTTACAATTGTATTTATAATATTATGAGATTAAAGTTTTAAATCTAAAATGTTAAATATGTAAATATTTAATTATGAAATTATGGGGCAAAAATGAAACTACAACTGCCAGGTGGCAACAAGTCATTGTCACAATGAGTCTTCGAATGATCATTCAACTGATTTGCTCTAAATAGTTGATTCATTAAGGAACAGTATAGGCCTAAGTGATTGTCTTTATGAATAAGTCATTGTATTGTTCACTTAACTGATTTAAATACATGCGATATTGAAAAAAATACTGTGTCTAAAATGTAAGTCACATATTTACCCTTTAGTTTCATAAACTGTTGTATAATATCAAAATGTGTGACGGTAGAAGGCACGTGACTTGGGGTAATAGCAGCGCACCATGCCAACTGATTAGGCCAACTTCCAGCTCCACTCTTCCAAGAGCTCCCGCAGGGACTCAGCTCTATTACAGCACATTACATGGGGCCGCATGAAGAATGCACCCAGCATCCACTCTGTCGGCTTAAATCCACTCTTCCAAGAGTTTGCTGTGCTCTAATGATCCGCAGTCCTTCCTTATAAGTTAGACTCAGACCAGGCAATGGCTCAGTTCAAGAACTTAGCGAGCTGTTATTGGCATCCTTACCATCATGAACACTATGTTGAATACTCAACATAGACGGAAGAAAGAGTCCACATGGGAGGCACATGGTGTTAGCATGTTGCTAAATTCATTGCATGATACTCAAAACAACATAGTTCAAATGAACCTCTACTACGCTGTTTGAGCAAGATAGCAACATCATCACTGTCATTTCATTTGATTTCATTAGAGATAATAGAGTTAACGGTGTGGAACTATAATAGAGTGCAACGGTCGGATTCTGGAAGTAAAATCCCATTCATGTTTTTCCACCGGGGGATTGATTTTTAACAATAAACCATTAACTCTTTCCCTGCCATTGACAGAATTTTCCATCATTTATGAGACAATGCTTCCCTCTCATTGACAGAATTTTAAGGCTTTCTGTGTTTTCACTGGTGTACAGTAGGAGGCGCTATTACGCATATACTGCAGCCATATCACCCACTGAGGCATATTACGCATATACGGCAGCCATATCACCCTGCAGCCCAAGACCGGTTGCCCACTAAAGCTAAGCAGGGCTGAGCCTGGTCAGTACCTGGATGGGAGACCTCCTGAGAAAACTAGGTTGCTGCTGGAAGAGGTGTTAGTGAAGCCAGCAGGGGGTGCTCACCCTGCAGTCTGTGTGGGTCCTAAAACCCCGGTATAGTGACGGGGACACTATACTGTAAAAAGCACCGTCTTTCAGATGAGACATTAAACCGAGGTCCTGACTCTCTGTGGTCATTACAAATCCCATGGCACTTCTCGTAAAGAGTAGGGGTGTAACCCCGGTGTCCTGGCCAAATTCTCACCACTGGCCCTAATCCTCCCCATCCATTTGATTGGCTCTATGACTCTCCTCTCCACCTGTAGCCGGTGTGTGGTGAGCGCACTGGCACCATTGTCCTGTGGCAGCCATCGCATCATCCAAGTGGATGCTGCACACTGGTGGTGGTTGAGGAGAGACCCCCCACATGATTGTAAAGCACTTTGGGTGTACAACAATACACAATAAAGTGCTATATAAATGCTTCATTCATTCATTCATATTCTGAAAGGGTGTGGAACGGCTGGATCAAAACACGGCGAAAAACAAGCAGAAACAAGCGACCGTGTAGTAAGTAGATGCATATGTAAAATAACACAATCACCAAGCATTAAACAGCATATAAATCTACATTTACGTTTACAAAAACATAATTTCCTTAGCTTTTTATTCAAAATATTGCTTTTTTTCATGAAACCTAACCACATTCAAGAGTTGATAAAAAATATTGCATGAAGCTAGAATAAAACTTAAAACAGATCTACTGTTAGCACTGAGGTTTTTAATCAATGGTATATGCTTTTGTTAAAGCCATCAGCCTGCATTATTTCAACTTATTTTTAACTTAGAGTTTCTGGTGAACCCACTTATTACAGAAAAGCAAATTGCACCAAACATGTACTTTAGCACTCTCATGAGGCACTCTTTCCCTGCATTCTCAAACTAAATACAAAGTTCTGTCATGAAAACTATAGATGGCGCAGGCCGAGAGGTTCTAACTCAATCTGATATAATCGCATCATTCATTGTAGTTTTTTCCATCACGAAAGCTGTTACAGGGACACAGCCAAGTCAAATTTTGCTTGTTGCAGTGCATTATGGGGTAGCCATCATTCTGAAGGATAAATGGACTGCTAAATCTTAAGATTTGGCCAAATAAGGAACCTTAAAAAACAACATAATTAAGATGCCTAACTTTTGGAAAAGCCTTCATGCCGGGAGTGTGAATATGATTCCTCATTAGGCCTCATTAGGCAGCTCACTAGATTTAGCAACAGAGATGATATGGATTTCTGTTGTCTTGTCTATGCAAATATTTGGACTTTATAAATATATTTTGAGTCTATTTCGAGTCCAGCTTATTCTGGCTAAGAACTGCATACTCAGGAAAGGTCTGTTTGATTGACATATAAGTGACCAAATTGTAGTTTTTATTTTTCTTAGATTACCATTTATTTTAATGAGCTTTCAATAAAAACATAATAATTTGTCATGCGACATAAGTGATTGTTGGCAGTGCATCACAGTTTAGTAGAATTTATTAATGCAAATTAACAGTAATGTGGCGTTTATGTGATCCACCTCCTGATAAAGCTGAATACTGTCAGTATAGATGGGATTTAAAACAGTATGAACCCTTATTATTCAATATACAAATTTCTAAGGACTCTAAATGATCAATGTGATAAAACAACAGTCATACACAATCTACTATATGAATTATGTTGTCTGATTGATAGTTCACTGTTTTGGTCACACTTTATTTTACGGTCCAGTTCTCGTTATTAACAAACCATTAACTACGGCAATAAACTCTTAATTTGCTCCTTATAAACATAGTTAGTAAAGTAATTGTTAAGTTTAGGTATTGAGTAGGATTTTTGATGTAGAATATGGCCATGCAGAATATGTGCTTTATACTAATAAACAGCGAATTTGTTAATAATAGGCATGCTAATAAGCAACTAGTTAACAGTGAGAATCGGTCCCTATACTAAAGTGTTACCATATCATTTTTAAAAGCCTGTAGTATAAATTTCCCCCCTTCAGGTTGTGGTTCATGTGAAATTTTTATTTTATGTCAGTAGCCTGCTATACTGTTATAAAAATCTCATTGATTTACTTCACAAGCTACATATCAGAATGTCATCTTACTTTTTGGCCATATAAATAAGCAGCAACTGCACCAAATTGCATATTTTTTGCTCAGTTTGGGCCTATGAATAAAACTGAGTTATTTTTCCTTTCCATATTCTCACTATATCATACAATATGAGTCATAAAATCCATGTCAAATGTGATTTCAAATGAGTTTTATTCATGTAAACTTTTCTGTAACATGTTGCCGTTGGCAGAGTACTGACTCTGTGGTCTGAACAAATTTACCATGTAAGTGTCATGTAGAGAGGAAATAATCTTCAATGGTGTATATTAGAGCCAGTTCATATATGTTGTATGATTATTGATTTTTACGGTAAGGTTTTAGTGCCATACATCTCAGCGTGGAAACTGGATCAATACTGCTTTGCTTTACAAGAGGGAATGACTTTAATTCACTTTCCCTTTCAGTCTCAAGCAATTTCACTGCATGCTTGCCTTTTCTCGTCTCTCTCGGGCGAGTATAATGCTTTGTTAAGCGTCTCCTGTAAGGTCATTTGGAAAATGTGTCCTGCCATTGTTTGAGGAGTGGATTGCCCACCTATAATCTTTTGAAAAGTGTTTTCCTTCACAACGTTCCACAAAGTGCCCTTTTATCCACAGAGCTCACACGCACGGCTTACTCGTGAAGATGTTAAACGCCACGTTGAGCAAGGCTTTACTTTCAGGTGAATGGCTTCCGTGCTGTTTCACCTGAAATAATTCTGCTGGCTGTGGTGGAGGTTAACACGCGTCTCCCCGAGGAATGCGACGTCAAAGAAACTGTAGCAGTGGTTCAGAGAGCTGACACAGGTTTGGAGCGGTGTGACTCTTGACGTAGCCCGCTAAGTGAGATGTGAAAAATAGTGAATGCACTGGGTAAGTGACTCAGACATCCGCTATGGTAATACTAGACAGTGTAAAAAATATGTCACTGATGAAGGGTTTGAATCTTGAGCTCTACCTCAGAACCATCTCTGCATTTTTTCTCCCACCGAGGCAACAGTCTTCCCCTGAGGGAGTGGAAGATCCTGTGAAACGCTTGATCTTCTGGCTCTCTTTTAAGTTTCAGTTTTTTTCCAGCTTGACAAGTCCGACAGCCAGATTTGTGCGGACGCCGCATCACTGATAGGATGATGTAGACTAGCACTGAAACTAATGTAACTACCATTTTGATAATCAATGAATCTGTCAGTTATGTCTTTAATTAATCAGATACTTCATGTCTCCACCAATGCTTTGCTTCAAAGTATTTCAATGTGCACACTGAAGTTTATGTAATGAATGCTATACATTAGTGTTTTCCAACCTTGTTAAAGGAATGTGGCACTATAAATGAACAGGCTTGAAAAGTGCTTAAAGGGACAGTTCACCCAAAAAAGAAAATTCTGTCATTAATTACTCATGTTGTTCCAAACTTGTTTGACCTTTGTTCATCTTCGGAACACAAATTAAGATATTTTTGATGAAATACAAGCTTTCCAAGCTTTTTGACCCTGCATAGACAGCTATGAAACTGACGCGTTCAAGACCCAAAAACATAGCAAGGACATCATTAAAATAGTCCGTATGACAACAGTGGTTCAACCTTAATTTTATGAAGCTCAACGAATACTTTTTGTGTGCAAAGAAAACACAAATAACTTTATTCAATGATTTCTTCTCTTCAGTGTCAGTCGTCAATAAGTGTTTAATTGACAAAATGTTTAAATAAATAGTCTTAGTCAGATGGATGACAGAGTTAAACATTTTGCCTTATTAATTCATCACTCTAACTAGTTTGTGGCCAAATGTTTGATTGTTATTGATCTGCAAACATAAAAAAAAATATTGTTTAGTTTTACTTACACTTTCATTTTACCATTTATATAGAAAAAAATAGGTTTAAAATATTTATTTTAAAATTGTTTAATTTATTTTAAAATAAATTAAAAGTTTATTTGAAATCAAAATAAATATAGACAAAATGTCTATACATTTCAAATGAATAATCTACTCCAAATGTGAAAGATTTCCAAATTTAGCCTAAATAAGTCAGCAGTAAGGGTAAGGTTTGGGACCAAATGTTGGATTGTAGCAATTAATAAACAAATATTCACCACAAATTCAAGAAAATAATAATAATAATTTGAATGATTTTGCTTAAAATAAATTGAGGTGAAAGTTTCCACCTTAAGTTAATTCTTGGATGTCACAATTTAAAATAGTGTAACATTTTTTGCAATGGGGTAACATTTTGCGGCAAAAGAATCGCACACGTAGTAGTGCTTATAGTGTGTGTGCACAGTCAAAAGCATCCATACGGTGCGCGCACATTTACGGCAAGTACATTTTTTTTATGAATCCAGATATGTGCTTGGAAAACAGCGCACGCACATTTCTATGCCCATTTTGTGCGTACACTGTTTTCAAAGCACATATCTGGATTTATTAAAAAAAGAAAGTGGCGTAAATATGTGCGCACTGTACGGATGCTCTTAACTGTGCGCACTCTTTTTTCTGGATTAATGAAGTAAACAATGATTTTAAACGGTTTTCATTTCGATTTACACATTTACATTAAATATTCCACTCTCATCAATGGAGATAAGCACTGAAATTACATAAAGTCATTACACAGAAGTTAAACCAAAATTATACGAATTTAGACATATTTGTAGTTGATTATCGCTTTTCCTGTAGTGGCATGCAATGTTTTTATGACATAGATGAGTGCTCTAATAATTCATATATTTAAACTAAACTGCGGATCTCATGTTATGATATTTTTTTTAGCGAGAACAATGATCAATGATGCACACTACTTCGATATTATGGCGGACACTGCTGGATTCGGTGGTCGAACGGTCCATTGTCCTGTACAACTGCAGCTGCATGGTGTTAATGTCGTGTGAAGGCATCTCCACAACATTATGAAAAATACTGGGGGGGAGGGGTGGTAAGATTTGTCTGTTTTCTTTTTAAAATACTTTGTCAGTGATGCGCGAGTCAGATAATTGCTTTACACTGCAATAATGGCTTACCTGTTTCCTCTAAAAAATGTTTTCATCTTTTCAGCAAAACTACATACATTTTATTTGATTTGAGTTGTTTAAAACAATTGAAATACTATTTGGTCAGTGGAAAGAATGAGGTTAAGTATATTCTAAAATAGGCTATTTATCTGAGAACTAAACAGTTTTGTTTTTATGGATATTTTGATATATTCTAAAACATTCTAGATGAGTTTGGCAATATAAATTAATGTGGCACAAATGGCATTTAATCCGTATCCCATATTTCCTTAATGTCTTGTAGCTTTGACGGTGTTCAACATGGTGTCACATGGATTGGAATATGCATGGAAATGATATTCCGATGAGGTTATGCATATAAAACTAGGCATTGTAAGCTCCATATAGGGAGGAGAAGAATCACCCTGACAAAAAATACTAAATAAAAATCTTTGCAGAAAACCCTCGTTAGTCACCCTACTTAAGTTCCCCTTGATTTGTCTTTTCGGTATATTGTTACATGTTGCTTGTGTTTCCCTACTGGTCTCTTCAAAAGAATGATTATAATTGTCTAAAATGAGTATATCTAGCATGAGAATTCCAAAACAGTTTAAGACATAAGATCTAAAAAACATTCTAGATGATTTAATTTAAATAAATAAATAATATCCCAAGCAATTTTAAAATTGTAGATTTTGACATTTTCAACATGGGTCACATGGATTGGAATATGCATGGAAATGATATTCCGATGAGGATACATCATAAAACTAGGCATTGTAACATAGATGGAGAGAGGAGGAGACGGGGTGGAGATGCACGGACGCACAATCTTCCCCTGACTGGGATTTATAAAGGGATTTTTGCGCATGTTCTGGCGTACGCATGATTTTATAAATCTGAAAACTCTTGTGCTTACGCAAACCCTCGTTAGTCACCCTACTTAAGTTCCCCTCTCTGTACAGGTCTTTGTCGGCTATTATATTGTTACATGTTGCTTGTGTTTCCCTAGCTGTGTCTGGATTTATCTTCATCTTCTTGGATTATTATTTAACGTTATATTGGACTATCATTGTGTCTTCATAAGTTTCTCTTTTAGAGGAGTATGACAGCAAATTAGCGTGAGCGTAATTCCAAAACAACGCCGATGGGCCTAGACATTTCTAAACCTAAATCCCGGTTTAGTGGATTTTAGACAAAATCCTAATATTAAACAGCCAAACTCTTATAGATGAAAATACAAATGAATGAAGACAGTTATGAAAACGAATATATATTTGTGCTTTTGTCACTCTAGCTCAATATTTTTTCCTTTAATATTTATATTATTTAAGGGGATTTTACTTAATGAAGTTTTGGTCAGTGCGTGCGCTCACTGACTGAATTATGCACTTTGGCGAATTCTCTCATCAGAAACAACAAAGTGCAGATGTACATGCAAATAAGAGATTCATTCATCACACACTGCAGACAGCTTCACTTATTATAACTAGAGTTTTTTTAGAGTCAAGCTAGATTGAATTCATTATTATAGCCTATTATTTGAAAATGTAATATTCTTTGCTACCTGTATAATTTATTCGTTGTTTGAATTATCGTGGATATGTGGCATTATAATTCAACTTATTTTAAAAATTTTAAAACGTATTTTTATTAAATGTGATCAGGTTTAATACAAATTCAGTACTTTAAAATATGTTATAGCATAACATGGTACTTGGCCAAAACGTTATGCTGTGAATAGGTAATAGATTACATTAGGCTACAGTGTTTTGAACGCGTTTGACTAGAGCGCAATTACAGAGCTGTTGTGTTTATGTGATTGTTATTGACCATCTTGAGAAGCGAAAAAGCTTCAGAAAACGACTCATAAAAAGTTTTTTACAAGTCGGAATGTAAAATTACGGCAATATCACATTTACATTTCACATGACATTCTGTGAAATGTAAGTAGTGCAGTGGGGTGCAGTGCCTCCCCCCCTAGACCCAGCCCTGTGGGAGGGGGTGCTGCAGCACCCCTAATTCCCATGGCTATGCTAACAACACGCACATTTAAAAAACACAGACGCAACATTCTAATTTACACATCGACCAACGCAACATACGCAAATTAGCTAGTCGCAAATAAAGAAATAAGCCACAGTAAGTCGAAAAGAACCGTAGGCCAAACAATGAAGGATTACAAGAAGTTTTGATTGACCTGGTATTGGGTGACTCCTAATTGAGGGTTCCAAGTCGTCTTTTATTTCCTGGAGCAAATTAAAAATAACATGTCCAAGGCTGTTCAGCGCTAATTCGTCAATAAGTAAATATTGACCGCCAAAAGATGGTTTGTGCTGGCTCAAGCTGTTAGTAAAACTGTCCCTTGATGTTTTAAAACAAGCTTTTTTTCGTGATATAAGTTTAAAAGACAATTAATATTCAGTAACATTATCAATTTAACATCACTGACACTGGTTAGATGAGAACAAAGTTTGAACTGAATTGATCTGGATAATGACACAATCTTTGCTCTATTGACACGTTATTGAACGGAATTAAATCAACATTGAACTGAGCTAAATAATGACACTTTTATCTTCTGCAGAGCAGCTTTACAGCTGAAATTGAACCAACCTTTGAACCAATCTTTATTGCATGAAGTGCAATATAAAGAAATGTGACTTGATTTTACTTAAAAAATGTAAATGTGCCATGTAATAAATATGCTTCTCACAGTGCACACTTGCTGTTAGTTTGTGCTGTTCTGCAAAATAAATGAATACTATTCTTACAGTATCACGATATGACAGAAAATATAAATAAACATGTGTTTGCTTGTTTTTTCCTTTGATGCATTTCTCACTAAAGTGGAAGCCCTGAAGGAAAATATTTGTGCACATCACAAAGACATACTAATCAATGATAAAACCCACTGTCAATAGTTTTCATTATCGATTATTTGTTGTAGCTCCAATGTAAGCACACAAATAGAAAAGAAAGTCAGCGAGAGATTGTGAAAGACAGAGATAGAGAGCTTTCAGATCCATCTGACTCCCGTGTGTCTCTTTCTTCCTGCTGGCTGGGGTCATAAGAGAGTGTATGTTGCTCAAAGCTCTCTGCATGATGTATTTTAAAGAAGAGCACTGAAGTGTACAAGTGTGTGTGTATGTGTATCTCCAGCAGGGCCAGACAGACGGTGCAGTCAGAGGGATGCAGTGAACCCTAACTGAGTGCGTTGGTGGCGCTGCCCCAGGGGAGTGTGTGCGTGCGTGTGAAGATATGATGGACGGGGAATAGACAGGGGGCCTTGGCTCAGTAGGTGAAGCTGCAGGTGATACAGAGGGAGACGATGGATGTGCCTGATGCCAGTGAGTCACGTGATGGTTGACTCGTAGGTCCTTCAGCCACTGTGTCTTTCCATCACTTCCTGCATCTCTGGAGCTGAAAATGCATGCAAATGAATGTATTTTGAATCTCTTTATCCATCGTTACAAACTGCATTGTAGTTTAGCCATTTTATAGGTTGAGTACTGCTTTCAAAACTAGTAAGATGTGTTGATCGAGTGAATGATCATTTGAAGTGAAAAATGCCTTTTTATTTCCTGTCTTACTATTGCAGATTTCATTTTTTTTCTGGTTGAAGTGTTCTGTTTCTGTTGAAACAGTAAAGTAAGATGGAGTTGACATTACAGATGTGATCGTAATTAGCTTGCTTTAGAGGTTTTCCCAAAACCACTGTTAGCCAACTACGGTCGCACGAATCAGTGTTTCCCAAAACCATATGGTGTGTTAAAGATGCGGAAAGATCATATTCATAAAATTAATGCAAATGAATGCAACCACAAAGATTGTAATTACGAGTGGGAAACTTTCTTTAAGCAAAGAGTTTCTGAGTTGGTGAGAAAATCTAGGGGATGCAATAGATTTAGCATCTGTATTTATGGTTAATTGGTTTAAATTAATGACATCTCTTTTTTATTTACAATAAAACTGGCATGCAGCATGGACAAAATATAACAGTATTGTACAATTATGATATTGCAATATACAGTGGAGAAAAAAATATTTGATCCCCTGCCGATTTTGTACGTGTGCCCACTGACAAAGAAATTGATCAGTCTATAATTTTTATGCTAGGTTTATTTGAACAGTGAGAGACCGGAAAAATACGGAAAAAATGCATTTAAAAAAAGTTATAAATTGATTTGCATTTTAGTGAGTCAAATAATTATTTGACTTGGTGGCAAAACCCTTCGCAATCACTTTGGTGACTTGGTCAGCAAAACGTTTCTTGTAGCATTGGCCACCAGGTGACGTTTCTTGGTATTTTGTCCCACTCCTCTTTGCATCGTCTCCAAGTCATTTTTACTCCTCTTTGCAATCGTCTCCAAGTCATTAAAGTTTTGAGGCTGACATTTGGCAACTCAAACCTTCTGCTCCCTCCACAGATTTTCTATGGGATTAAGGTCTGGAGACTGGCTAGGCCACTCAAAGACTTTAATGTGCTTCTTCTTGAGCCACTCCTTTGTTGCTTTGGCCGTGTGTTTTGGGTCATCGTCATGCTGGAATACCCATCCACGACCCATTTTCAATGCCCTGGCTGGCTTCAATGGCCTGGCCCTGATGCCCCGAACATCGTCCCTTTGATGTGGTGCAGTTGTCCTGTCCCCTTAGCAGAAAAACACCCCTAAAGCATAATGTTTCCACCTCCATGTTTGACAGTGGGCATGGTGTTCTTGGGGTCATAGGCACCCTCCTCCAAACACGGCGAGTTGAGTTGATGCCAAAGAGCTGGATTTTGGTCTCATCTGACCACAACACTTTCACCCAGTTCTCCTCTGAATCATTGGCAAACTTCAGACGGGCCTGTACATGTGCTTTCTTGAGCAGGGGGACCTTGCGGGCGCTGCTGGATTTCAGTCCTTCCGGCGTAGTGTGTTACCAATTGTTTTCTTGGTGACTATGGTCCCAGCTGCCTTGAGATCATTGACAAGATCCTCCCGTTTAGTTCTGGGCTGATTCCTTGCCGTTCTCATGATCACTGAAACTTCACGAGGTGAGATCTTGCATGGAGCCCCAGTCCGAGGGAGATTGACAGTTATTTTGTGTTTCATCCATTTGCGAATAATCACACCAACCGTTGTCACCTTCTCACCAAGCTGCTTGGCGATGGTCTTGAAACCCATTTCAGCTTTCTGTAGGTCTATAATCTTGTCCCTGCCATCCTTGGACAGCTCTTGAATCTCAACCATATTCTCAAAAATTTCGTTTTCAATGACTTCATATTCAATATTTTGATCACTGGCAGCTTATTCACCACATCCAGCATCAAATGACAGTGACATTTATATTTAATTGTGCATAGTAATTGCTCTGCAATAAAGCCATTCATGATGATATTCGTTTGTTTTATGCCTGCCGTAATTATGAGTGAAACATCACGTCATCATTGTGCATCAAACAGTGCCACCTTGAGGAAAAATATGCTTTGTATGTGTATACTATTAATATAAATATAATGTGTAATTTGTTTTATTCCATAAATATATACAAATTTTATTCTACTTCTAGGGAACAAAAGTGGCTTTTTTGAAGAGTGGACGTGCCAATGTGTGAGTGAAAATCTGGAAAAAGGGAAAACAATGGTAAACAAAAGTAGTAATAGTTTTCAGATGCCATTTTTGTTATTTAAAGCAATAATCTAACGCTAATACGATGTCAAACCAATTAGGTTATTATGTGACATCAAAATAAACCAACATTGTTTGATGGGCAAATGTGCAAGAAAAGTTACCATGGTTTTGGGTAACAGCTAACATTTTATGTCTACAAAAAAAACAATCAAATAACATTTTCATTTTTTTCCCTAAATGAAAAAAATACAACAAAATTACACAAGCATATTCTGCTCATAAATGATATTAATATTCTGCTAAAAGTTGACTGACCCTTCTCTTATGGAAAGAATATACTGTGGAAATCAATGGCTACGTAAACTTTTTGGTTAACTTTGTTCAACAACAACAAAAAAAGAAACTAATACAGGTTTGGAACAAATGGTGGGTGGGTACATGATGATATAATTTGCATATTTGGGTGAACTGTACCTTTAAGATTATCTATACGATAGTGTAGTTCTAAAAGTCAATCAACTTTTTGCAGAAAAGTTTTAATATGGCACTTTTAACTCTTCCTGACAACAAAAGACCTCTAATCATTCTCATTATGTCCAATTTCACACCTTTAATGCCACAGAGGCACATCACACACTTCACAAACATTGCAGTAATTATACTCTTCATTTGAAGCCTTTTATCAGATTCTAATTGGCTGCTGTGTCTTCCAAACAAACTCTTGTCCTCTGCTGTGATGCCAACACACTCTTGGCCAGAGAAGTATGCACCCCCTCGTTTACCGTCATTGTGTAATTTGCAGTGTTTTCCATTCTTCCCACTTCTTCTCCACTATAGTGTTGTCTGTTACTGATACAGTGACACACACTGTAGGGATGCACCAATCGATTGGTCACGGTCATTATCGACCTACAGCGGCCAGCAGTTCACTATCACTCATGCATTCATGACTATTTTTCTTTAATTGCAGCATGCAAAAATTCACACATACACTCTTTTTTTCAGTGCTGTAAGCATGGCATCAACACTCGAGGATGAATTGTTGGCCCTTTGCCACTTTATACATTCAGTTACTGCTCAGATGTTTCTATAGAAATATAGTTATGTAGTATGCATGCATTGGAACACTTCTGTTTTTAGGAGTGCAATTATGGTAATTCTAACCCACCGTACAGGCAAAGAGTAAAAAGAAGGTTCAAATGGAGGTTTAAACAAATCAGAAACAAACATTTGGAAAGTTTTTATCTCACAGTTTTCGTCATTTTAATTTTTCAGCTTCTAAAATCCCATTACACACTTGAGAATCTCATTGCATTCTGTATCTCATTAGGTATTTTTTTGCCTACTGTTTCATAAATACTGCATTTATCAAGATATTTGTTTGTTGGCATAACAGTAATAACATCAATAACAGTTTAACCTTTAATAATGGAACTGCTACAGAGATGTTTATGTCAGCTTGCTGTAAAAAATATTGGTGTTAAATATGTATGAATTGTAACATGCCCAGTTTCCAAGAGGATAATTATGATAATTCTGCCAACTCTCTGTACAATTAGAGGCAAAAAGGAAAAATAAACCTCAAATGTATGTTAAAATGAATTACAAAACAAAAATATTGAATCGCAATTATTAAGATTACAGAAAGTGATTAAATCACATCTAATAGAAGCAGTTCTTTGGACAAAAAAATGAGTTATATATATATATAAAATCATTTCTTAATACTTGTTTTTCTTAATCCACCTATGATCATTGGCGCTCTGGAGTAAAAACAGTCTTACAATAAGATACTACACTACATTCTGTCAATAATGTTACTGTTCAAATCCATTGTTATGTTATAAATAAAATTGGTTTCATTCCATTATATTCTTCACTTATATTTCATTCCATTATATTCTTTGTAGGAGGAAACCTGGTTTGCAGGTGTTGCAGTGGGAGTCTGGAATCTGTTGTGGAATATGCTCTGGAAAGGTGAAATTTTTCTTGTGAGAACAACAAAACGCAGCTTCTCAGCACAAAGCAAAGGCCTGGGATCAGAAGCGTTTCACAGAACACTTTCATCTCAATATGAAAGTCGGAGGTCTGGATGGGTGAACAAGCCACTGGACCATCAAAATTACATCAGCTTAAATCACTCTTAGGCTATTGATATGTTTCTTATTGTTTATGCATTTCAAAGTAGACTAGTCTTATTTGTTAAGATACATTGAAATGTTCAAACCTCAGGCTTAGGGTGTTTATTCATTAGTCAGAAAGCCGAAATCCGTTGATTTCAATAGGGATGGTGTGTCCCAATGATGTTGAGAAAAAACCACAAGGGATTGCTAAAGTGTTGCTCCATTCAGTGTTAAATATATAAAATATATGAAAAAAGGTCTGCTTTGATGAAAGTAATTCTCAGCAGTTCTCACAATGAAGAAAAAGGCTGTCCATTGTGAGGAAAACATCTAAACTCATGTCTAATAAAGCAGATTTGTAGACAGAAATTTTGAAGCATAACAGTTATGCATAAAATATTTTTATCACATCTAATCAGTAATTTACATCACATTCAAGCAATTTTTCACTTACTGGCGCAATTGTTATCTGAAGAAATGCTTAATTTTTTAGTTTTTTTTTGGTGAACAGATTTAAAAGAAATCGTTCGGTTACGACTGTAACCTCGGTTCCCTGAAGAGGGAGCGAATGTTGCGTCAGAGTTCTAACGGTTTGGGAACTCCTTGCGTGATAAGTCTTGAAGCACATGTGAAATCAATCCAAGGTGTAATTGGGACATCAGAGCGGGTGACGTCACGAACCAGGAAGCTATAAAGCCTGCCCAAACGAAGCTCTCACTAGCTTAAAAGTCTGAGCAAGTCGCTTACAGGCACGAAGGAGATATGGCTGGGGAGGCAACGTTTGTTCCCTCTTCAGGGAACCGAGGTTACAGTCGTAACCGAACGTTCCCTTTCAAGGGAACTCTGTTGTGTCAGAGTTCTAACGCTTTGGGAACGTCAATACAACATCACCATAGCGACAAGTGCCTGTCCTGTGTGAATCTAACGAGCAGCACTAGGACGAGAGCACTTGGGAACCTGGGGTAGAGTCCAGGTCCAAAGAATAAAATCTGACGACTGTGTGCGGTGAGGACCAGCCTGCCGCATCACAAACTTCTTGGAGAGCAACTCCTGATATCAGGGCCTTGGAGGCCACCATACTCCTGGTCGAGTGGGACCGGACAGCCATAGAAGAAGGTTGACCGGCCGACTCATAAGCAAGTGAGATGGCCTCGACCACCCACTTGCTCATCCTTTGCTTAGATGCAGGGGACCCCTTGTTAGGAGGTCAAGACATACGAAAAACTGTTAATTTTTATGCCACAGGGCAGCTCTGTGGATATAAGCATCTAATGCCCGCACTGGGCAAAGCAAAATGGCCACCACATAAACCTTTAAAGTGGACGGGGCTAGCCCTGCAGTGAACTGCTCTTGCAGGAACTCCGGCACTGTACCAACTGGGCAGTTAACTGGGTCCAGCTGATGGTCACTACATCATGAAGTGAAAACTCTCCACTTCAAGGCATAAAGTTTCCTCATGGAGGGAGCTCTGGAGTGGAGAATGGTCTCAACAACCTTGGTTGAGAGATCTGAGTCTATGAGCTGGGCCCCCTCAGAGGCCAAGCCCACAGTTTCCACAGTTCTGGTTGGGGGTGAAATCTCGAGCCCCCCGCTTGGGACAGAAGGTCCCTCCTGACGGGGAGCTCCAGAGGAGGCCCGTCGAGAATCTGGGAACCATACTCTGCGCGGCCATCGCGGGCTGGGAACCATACTCTGCGCGGCCATCGCGGGCAATGAAAAGTAGTAGAACCCGGTCCCGGCGAACTCTCTCCAGGACTCCCGGGAGCAGAGCGATTGGGGGAAATGCATACAGACGAAGCCTCGGCCACGCCTGCACCATCGCGTCCAGTCCAAGAGGAGCTGGAATGCGTGTGGGAGAACCAGAGTGGACAGTGAGACGTCTCTCAAGACGCAAACAGATCCACTTGTGCCTGGCCAAACTACCTTTATATCAACTCCACCACCTCGGGGTGGAGCCTCAATTCCCCGGGCCTCAGCCCCTGTCTTGACAGGATGTCTGCTCCTATATTGTGGACCTCCGGGATGTAAGCTGCTCGCAGAGACAACAACTTCCCTTGGGATCAAAGGAGGATTTGGCACGCCAGTTTGCAAGTGGACGTGACCGCAAACCCCCCTGGTAATTTATGTAGGAGACCACCAATGTGTTGTCTGAGTAGACGAGCACATGGTGGCCCCTGAGATCTGCTAGGAAATTCTTAAGCAAGACATACAGCCAACATCTCCATACGGTTTGAGTTGCCATGAGAGATGATGGTCCTTCCACAGACCCTGACTTGAGCGTCCCTCTAAGATCGCTCCCCAGCCCATGAGAGAGGCATCTGTCGTTAGCATCTTGCGACGACGACATGAAGCTCCCAACATGGGACCCTGGGACAGGAACCAAGGTTTCTTCCACATTATCAAGGCACGTAAGCATCGTCGCGTGATCTTAATTATGTGAAAAGGGGTTACCCCTCGGGGGGCATCTACGCATTTCGTGAAAGTGCAGGTTGATAATTCTAGGCAGAACAGAAGAACCCGATATTGGTATGCTCTGCCCCCAAGAACGAACCTCAGGAACTTCCTGTGATATGGAAGGATGGATATGTGGAAGTATGCGTCCTTGAGATCTATCGTGACAAACCAATCCTCGGATCTGATCTGTGGCACAATTTGTCTCAAAGTTAACATTTTGAACTTGTGCTGCATGATGAGTCGTTCAGAACTCGAAGATCTAAAATGGGACGCATCCCTCCATCCTTCTTTGGAAACTATGAAATACCGGCTGTAAAGCCCGGTTTCCCTGTTGGAGTGAGGTACATATTCTATGGCCCCTTTCTCTAACAGAGGTTTCACTTCTTGTTCCTTTACCAGAACCGGCTGGGGGTCCACCTTGGTGAAAAACACCCCCATAAACTCCTTTTATATAATCTGCAGGACCCAATTAGATATATTTGGCAGAAGCTTCCACGCTGTCAAAATTCTACTAGAGGTACCAGCCTCTCAAGACTGGTTTCGGGATTTATATTAAGTTGTGCAGTCAGAATGACATTCTGAAATGGCGAGCCGACAGGAAGTGTCTGAACTGACTACTCTGAAACCCTCCTCGGAGGTGGCGGTCATCCCAAGGCCACTACATTTCCGGGTGGACCTTGAGATATGCGCTCGCTGGAGACCGCTGCGCCCTGAAGCACACGAGGTGGCAGGGTTGGCAGAACGGTCCCCTGAGGACACCGGAGGGAGAAGGACACCGTAAAATGAGGTGTTAACCGCTCCACTTCGGGGGGTCCTCATTGGCCTGAGCCCTTGGGTGTCAGGTATTTTTTCCCGCCGCCTTCTTAGAAATAATAACGGTCCTCAGATCCGTTTTAGACTTTGATGGCTGTGGTTGAGCACGCTTCCTGTGTCCCCATTCTTAGGTGGGGGAGCACGATAAGCCACGCTCTGTCTAGTTGTGCAGTCAGAACGACGTCCTGAAACGGCGAACCGGAAGGAAGCGTCTGAACTGACCGCTCTGAAACCCTCCTCGGAGAGGGTGGGCATCCCAAAGGCCTCTATGTTTCCGGATGGACCCTGAGATATGCGCTCACCGGAGACCGCTGTGCCCTGAGGCACACGAGGTGGCAGGGTTGGCAGACCGTCCCCTGAAGACATTGAAGGGAGACGGGCACCGTAAAATGAGGTTGTTAACCGCCCTACTTCGAGGGGGAAGTCCTCACTGGCCTGAGCCCTCGGCGTCAAAAAAAATGGTAATCCCCGGCGTTAAGGTTGTGCACGAGAAGGTAAAAAGCGTTCATCAAGTTTGCCTGTTGAATGAACGTCTTCCCTTTCTGCTGGCCAATTAATAGATCATTTCTCAACCGCTCTTGTCACAACCTCAACCAGCTCCTCATAAGCACAAGACTGAGGTGGCGGATCCTCAGTATCTCTTGCATTGGGATCATCTAATTCCTCAGAATCAGATAGCTGCAGTGCATGTGCTTCAATCGGGGCGGAAGAAACCGCAGTGCATGCTTCCCAACCCTGATATGAAGCACTGAACCTGTCAGGTGAAGGCAGAGATAAGGCAGCGCCCGTCTCTTCCTCCGCTGACAGATCCATTTGCGAACCCCAGGACTGTAGCCTACGCTGTGCCTCAGCAGCAGTGGGATCCAGAGCCCTGGGGAGCACGAGCCTGAGCGTCCTCGCGAAAGAACACCAGGCGGGATCGGAGCGTCCGTGAGGGAAGCATATCACAGTGCTCACAGCCAGCACTCTTGAGCGCTGACTGTGCCTGGTCCTCTCCCAAACAAGCAACACAGATAATGTGTGTATCCCCACCAGTTAAATAACGCGGGCAGGGGCGAACACACATCCTAAAAGCTTGTTGTTGCTTGCTCGCCATAAGTACTGCAATGAATATTGACAGACAACACCAAATATGACAGACAGATTCACACAGAGCGCTTGTGAAGACACAAAAAGCTAGTGAGAACCTCATTTGGGCAGGCTTTATAGCTTCATGGTTTGTGACGTCACCCGCTCTGACGTCCCAATTACACCTTGGATTGATTTCACATGTGCTTCAAGACTTCTCACGCAAGGCGTTCCCAAACCGTTAGAACTCTGACGCAACGGAGTTCCCTTGAAAGGGAACTCTAGAAAGACATTTCTTAAAAGTGGCTATTACTTAAGCATTGAAGCCATTTTCAGCCACAGAAAAAAGAAAACTAATAAAGAATTAATGAATACATTAATACATTAATGGTAGAATGAATGATGGAATGAATAAAAAAAAAAAAAAACTTAATTGTGATTTTTAATCCTATAAGTATTTTTTTTTTGCAATTCCGAGAAATTCTCTTCTCTTAAATCTGTATTTTGCTATTATGAGTTTATATACTATTACAATAAGGACAGTCTAACATTCTATTACAATAAGGAGAGACACTCTCTGGACCCTTTATTAGACCTGTTCAACTAATCGTTAACCCAACTATATAATCAGCAAAACACATGGCAGCAATTCAATGCATTTAAGGTATGTTATCACAATGATTGTGTTAAAAGTGGAAATGTTTTTCATTTGCGTTTTGAAAAGATGCAGCATTATCAAAACAAATCTCTGTTCACACAGGTTCCTGAAAATGACTAAAACCACTGTAATTAATGCCAGCCATGTCACTTTACCTATGCACATGAGCATAAAAACGTATTACATGTAATACCTGTAATATACGTAATATTTCAATACACATATTATGTTTGTGCAACATTACAAAAACTTGAACTTTGAAACCAGTTTTCAAAATGTTGCATTTTTAGGACCCCAAATGCCATTGTCATATAAAGGAATGACCCCAATTCATAAAAGGTAATTGAAAACAGTGTTTTGTTTAAACATCCCACTTAAGCATGTAGACTTGGTCAAGACAATCTGCTGAATTTCAAACTGAGCATCCGAAAAGGGAAGAAAGATTGTCCCCGAAAGGGAAGAAAGATGCTTTAAGTGACTTTGAACGTGGAATGGTTGTTGGTGCCAGATGGGCTTGGTCTGAGTATTTCAGAAACCGGCTGATTTACTGGGATTTTCAAGCACAATCATCTCTAGGGTTTATAGAGAATGGCCTGAAAAAGAGAATATATCTGACGAGTGACAGTTCTGTGGACAAAAATACCTTGCTGATGCCAGAGGTCAGTGAAAAATTGACAGATTGGTTCGAATCGATAGAAAGCCAACTGTAAGTCAAAGCTTGTTGACGCTATTCCAAAGAATTAAATAAGTTCCAAAGGCAAAAGGAGGTCCAACCTGCAAAGTTTACCTTATAAAGCAGCCAGTGAGTGTATGCTGATAAATGTTTTAATAAATAGATTTTTCTTTGAAAATGTGGTTCAAGTTTGGTCTGACAGTGTTTAAACTAAAACATTTTCTTGACCAAAATGATGCATACATTACATGATGTATAATTACAATTTCCATTACAAAACAGTTATGTAGTTTTACATAAAACAGCCTTTACTGAAGCCTTGTGTTTCTGTGAAAAGGGTCCTTGTCTGCGTAAAACAAATGGTTTAAGGTCATGTGATAATTGATTTTCCTGATGGGATCTGATTAATATTATTCATTGAAGTTGTTTGATGTGATTGCCTCTTGAACACTTTGGCAGAAAGTGTGTATTCACAGAAGGATCTTCTCTACCTCTGGCTAAACTCCAGAAAAACCTCTTCATGCTGAAGATCTGAGAGATCAAAATCATTGCTCAAAATGTTGAAAAGTCAAAAGGCGTCTGAAATTTCGAGATAACCAGTGTGGGCTAATAGTAATGGAAAATATCTCTGTATAAAGCAGCACTATAGTCAACATATATATATATATATATATATATATATATATATATATATATATACATAGTGCTGTCAAACAATTTTTTGTGATTAATCGCATCCAAAATAAAAGTTTTTGTTTATGTAATGTGTGTGTCCTGTTTATAATTATGTATATATAAATACACACACAGTATATATTTAAATATTTAGATGCATATATGTATATAATTAATATTTTATGTCAGGGTATATCAGGAAAAGACTCAATATTCAGTTGCAAGTGCACAAAAGTTTATTTTCTGAAGACCAACACGGCAACAGCATAAAGATAACAGGAAAATAGTGGGTTCAGGTAATTTCCTCAGCAGCGCAAGGACTACAATGGGCAGCAGATTGAGATACCGGACAGCGATCAAAGAAACACATAATCCCCAGAGAATAGCAAAGTTCCTCAGTAAAAGATGGTTCCACAGTAGATCAGGACTAACTCCACAGGGTAGCATCCAGCACAACACAACAACAAACGGGAGACAGGAGAACACTGAACAGAGAATGAGAGTGAGCAAAAACAGCAACAACACACACGCACAGACACACACAAACAGAGAAGTAATCCACGGACCTGCGAAACGTGACACTACCCCTCCTCCTAAGAGCACCTCCTGGCGCTCCCATCCAAACTTACCTGTCGATTGTAATCATTGATCAGGGAGTGATCCAATATATCTTGCAGGAACCCAACTTCTCTCCTCTGGACCGCAATGGGTTAATGGGTTACCGGGGCAGATGGGTTAATGGGTGAACAAAACACCGGTTTTAATTTGGAAACACGAAAAACCAGATTAATTATTTTGTATACCAGAGGAACTGCCACTGGGCTAAGGATTTTAGTGACAGTGAATGGGCCAATGCATTTAGGAGCAAGCTTATTAAAAATGGTGCAGAGAGGAATGTTCTGAGTAGAAAGCCACACTTTTTGACCAACGACATACTCGGCAGGCTTAGACTGGTGGCGATCGGGTTGGGCCTTAGTGCGCTCCTGCACCTGGAAAAGAGTCGAACTGGCCTTTCTCCAGGTGTGACGGCACCGCTGAACAAAGGCGTGAGCAGAGGGGACAGCGACTTCGGATTCCAGGTTCTGAAAAATTGGTGGCTGGTAACCTAGACTACCTTTAAACGGAGAGAGGACCATGGACGATACTGGTAATGAGTTTTATACTAAACCCATGACAGCTACTGGCTCCAGGAAGATGGATTCTTAGACACCAAACATCGCAACACCCATTCCAAATCTTGGTTTGCCCTCTCAGTCTGACCATTGCTCTGGGTATGGAACCTTTCCAGTCCACCAGGTACTGGCCAAATTACTACCACTGGCCCTTGTCAATCATGGCCTCCTAATAATCCCATCCACTTGATTGGCTCTATGACTCTCTCTCCTCTCCTCCTGTAGCTGGTGTGTGGTGAGCACACTGGCACCGTTGTCCTGTGGCAGCCGTCGCATCATCCAAGTGGATGCTGCACACTGGTGGTGGTTGAGGAGAGACCCCCCATATGATTGTAAAGGACTTTGGGTGTAAAACAATACACAATAAGGTGCTATGTAAATGCATCATTCATTCATTCATACTGTAAACCGCATCCCCTCCGTCTCGAGTCCAAAATACATTTGACCGGATAGGTAAGTTCCCCATCTATGAGACGTGGTGGTTGGAGGGGGGGAGGGTGGAGGTGGGGTTCGGGGGGTTACCGGGGCAGGCGGGTTAATGGGTGAACGTAACACCGATTTTAATTTGGAAACATGTCAGTCTGACCATTGCTCTGGGGATGGAACCCAGAAGAAAGACTCTCATTCGCCCCCAGCAATCGACAAAGCTCCTTCCAGAATTTGGAAACAAACTGGGATCCTCTGTCAGAGACTACATCCATCGGGAGGCCATGCATGCAAAAGACATGGTCAATGACAGTAACCGCTGTCTCCCTGGCAGAAGGACATTTAAGCAGGGGAATAAAATGGGCCGCCTTCGAGAACCGGTCCACCACGGTCAAAACCACCATGTTGCCCTGGGAGGGTGGAAGTGCTGTAACAAAATCTAGCGCAATATGAGACCAGGGTCTCGAAGGGACAGACAGTGGCTGAAGGAAACCCGCTGGGGGCTGATTGGAAGTCTTACCGACAGCGCAAACTGAATAGGCCAACACAAAACTGCAGACGTCACGAGCCAAAGACTACTACCAGAATCATTGAACCAGAAAATGGTACAATTCACTTCTGGATGACAAGCGATCTTAAAAGAGTGACCAGCTGATGACATCAGACTGCAACTTTTCTGGTACAAATAAAAGACTCTGTGGGCAACCGAACAGAGGCGTTATCCCTTGTAAGGCATTGCGAACCTTCGTTTCAATCTCCCAAGTAACCGCAGAAAAGACCAGTTTCTCCGGCACGATGGAAATGCCCACCGAGGCTACCTACAGTTCAATCATTTGGTAGATCTAATGTACAATAAATTCTTGTGATCGGTCCAGACAATGAAAGGTACCCCCGAGCACTCTAACCAATGACGCAACTCCCCCAAAGCCAGCTTGACCGCCAACAGCTCTCGATTACCAATATTGTAGTTGCGTTCTGCGGGTGACAAACGATGGGAGTAAAACACGCAAGGGTGCATCTTGCCGTCTATGAAGGAATGCTGAGAAAGTACCATTCCAGCCCCCACCTCAGAAGCGTCGACCTCCACCACAAACTGACGTGAAGGATCAGGTGTCACAAGAAAAGGATCCGAAACAAAGCGGCTTTTCATGTTGGAAAATGCACCCTCTGCTGCACTAGAACACCCGAATGTTACCTTGGTGGAGGTCAAGGCAGTCAGAGGGGTGACCAGTTGGCTGCAATTACGAATGAAATGTCTGTAAAAATTGGCAAAGCCCAGATAACTCTGCAGGGCTTTCCATGATGATCCACTCAATCAGATGGATGGGGAACAGGCGGCGGGGCTGGCAGAGTGGGTGCTCCGGCTGTATCCATCTCGAGCTGCCGAAGCTGGGCAGTAACCTCGGACACCTGCACCTCCAAGGCTTGCACCGCACAACCCGTTGACATGATCTGTTCCTCCTGTTGATCCAAACGAGTCTTAATCCAAAACTGGTGAGGAATTCTCCACATTCAAATCCACTTACTGAATCCATCTTGCTCGGATCGTTATGTCAGGGTATATCCGGTAAAGACTCGAAATTCAGTTGCAAGTGCACAAAAGTTTGTTTTCTGAAGACCTCAGTACCTCAATAGGTAAGCGCTACGATGTGTCACTATTCACCATCAAAGATAAACAAGCAGACTTCCAAATAGAACTTAGAAACCGCTTCACAGCACTACAAGAAATGGAAGAGGAAACCAGAACAATAGAAAACCACTCGCAGCAAGTAAAGGAAGCATTTACAGGGATCTAAATTTAAATTAAAAGAGAAAAGATAGTCACGTCGTTTTGGATATGTTTTATTCGTATCCAAAACGATGTGAACATCACGGAGCACTGAACACTCTCACGCGCTGTATGTTTCATACATTCTCAAAGCCAGAGGGCGCTTTCGCGCAGAAAGTCCAAAACGGACTCATATGATAAGTAATAGTAACGTTTGACAGGCATCCCGCTATCGCTGTAGCTAAGCTGAATAACAAGCATAAAACTTAATTGATGAAACGTGAAGATGATATGGTTTATGTTTTTCAAGTCTTCTCCAGGTAATAAATATGAATGATACAGTGGTAATTGACAGCATTAATTACAGTACAGAAGCTATACAATATGTGACCCTGGACCACAAAACCAGTCCTAAGTGTCAATTTTTTTCGAAATTAAGACTTATACTTCATCTGAAAGCTGAATAAATAAGCTTTACATTGGTGTGTGGTTTGTTAGGATCGGAAAATATTTGGCCGAAATACAACTATTTGAAAATATGGAATCTGAGGGTGCAAAAAAATCTAAATTGCTTTTAAAGTTGCCCAAACAAAGTTCTTGCCAATGCACATTACTAATTAAAAATGAAGTTTTGATATATTTATGGTACAAAATATCTTCATGGAACATGATATTTACTTAATATCCTAATGATTTTTGGCATAAAATATAAATGGATCATTTTGACCCATAAAATGTATTTTTGGCTATTGCTACAAACATACTCCAGCGACTTAAGACTGCTTTTGTGCTCCAGGGTCACATATATGTTCTGGCTTATTCTGTGATAAAAATGGATACAAATAAAAGTTTGTAGTGTATAAACTGATTGTACAATCATAACCATATGATATTATTATTGTCCAGCAGTATATTTTATTTCTTAGCCAATTAAAAGTAAGAGATAATAATTGTTTTGTCAATTATACATACATAAATATTATAATACTTATTATTATTAATATTACTACATTTTACATTTGTGTCCCCCTCACTTCTGAAATGATTGCTATTCCTCTGCCCTGTAACATAACTGAATATAGAACTTTAGCTATATGCCGTGTTATATTTATTTGGGCATCAAATATTTTGTGGCTCCAAGTGAATTTTATTCAGTAGGAAAGGGGCCAAAATGGCTTTTTTGACGTTGAAGGTTGCAGATGATATCGCATTACTGTCCCAAAATCAACAACAAATGCAAGAGAAATTGAGAGAGGTAGAACAGAAGGCAGCCGAGACAGGTCTTCATATTAGCATACAGAAGACCAAAGTGCTCAAGGCTAATACAAAGACGTTGGCCAGCTTGATGGTTAACCACCAACCACTAGAGGATGTCAACTCCTTCATTTACCTGGGAAGTGAGGTAGCGAGTGATGGCGGATCAGAAGGAGATGTAAAGAGGAGAATAGGCAAGGCAAGAGATGCATTTGGCATGATGGGGGCCATATGGAGAGCACGTAACGTCACACTCAAGACCAAAATACGACTATTCAACTCAAGCATAAAAACCATACTCCTCTACAGATCTGAGACATGGAAAACAACAAAGAACCTCCTGAACAAGCTATAAGTCTTCACCAACCACTGCCTCAGACGCATTTTTAACATCAGATGGCCTGATAAAATAAAGAACGAAGAGCTGTGGGGAAGAGCAAAGCAGCCTGCAATAGAAGTGGAAATAAAGAAATTAAAATGGGGATGGATTGGGCACACATTGCGGAAACCGAAGAATTCTGCTCATGCTAAGCCCTGCAGTGGAACCCACAGGGCAAACGTGGTAGAAGGAGACCAAGAAACACCTGGAGGAGGAGTGTCACAGCCGAGATGGAAAGAGCTGGCTACAGATGGCAAGATCTGGAGAAGCTGGCACATAACAGGACGAGGTGGATAAATATTGTCAGTGGCCTATGCTCCTTCTTGGAGTAACAGGCTTAAGTAAGTAAGCAAGCAATTATGCTCATAACTGTCAGAGAGTCACTGTTACGTGCCTTGCGCATAGGTGTGTGTGTGTTTGTTTTCTTTCTCGTCCCTCCCTCTTTTGTTATTGCTCTGCTGCTTGCTCTCAGGTTCCTGATTGGATGTGTCGCCTGCTGATCATCGTTGTGACGTCATCCTCTTCGTCCAATCTGCTTCCGCCCTGCTGGTTTAAAGGTCCTCCCGCGAACTTCAGAAGGAAGTTCTAGGGGTTTGATTCTCGCTTCGGGTGCGAGAGGTCCCAGGTTCAAATCCCGGACGAGCCCCCATCGTAACATTTAATGTCCAGGGACATTAAAAATTATTGCTGGTGTTGATGGCGGAATGACCATACATGTGTTTATGAGAAGTGCGTTAGGCTATTGATGGCCTTAGTCGCTGATTGGTCGATGCGAGTATGGCAGGCTTTGATTTAGAGGCGTTTATTAGTGCACCTACTTTAGAGCAGTTTGATAAATGTCGAAAAGATGATTTAATTAGCATTGCGGCTCATTACCAAATTCCTGTTTTGAAGCAGCAGCTCAAGAGAGAGATTAAAAACATTGTGTTACAGAAGCTGGTGGAGCTGGGTGTTTTGGCTTTGCCTGAAGTAACGGAGGATGGTTCTCTTGCCTCTGACATCCACTCTGAGTTTGGGGAGGAGGAGCAGAGCGGAACTGCTGAGGTGGAGGGTTCTGAAGCCAAGGCTGTTCTGCCGCCCTTTGAACCCTTTTCTCCGGCCTCGGTTGGGTCTGGAGTTGATGCGAGACTGAAGGTCCACTTAGCGCGAGTCCAGATGGATACGCGCAAGAGTGCAGAGGATCGTCAAGCAGAGAGAGAATTGCGTCTGAAAATCCGCAGATTGGAGATTGAGGCAGAAATGCAGATAAAGATGCGGGAACTAGACCTAAAGGCGGCTAAAAGTGCACCTGCTCCAGTTGTCCAGCCCCAGTTGGCTGCTGTTGCTCCATCAGAGGGCGCGGCGCTGGGTACCAACTTTGATGTGGGTAAAAATATCTCTCTTGTGCCGCAGTTTCGAGAAACAGAAGTAGATTCATATTTTGGTGTGTTTGAACGTATCGCTTCTGCTCTAAATTGGTCACGTGAAGTCTGGCCTTTGTTGTTACAGTGTAAATTAACTGGTAAGGCTCAGGAGGTCTGCGCAACACTATCCTTAGAGGATAGTTTAAAGTATGACACTGTTAAGGCTTCGATCTTGCGTGCATATGAGTTAGTGCCAGAAGCATACAGGCAGCAGTTTAGGAGTCATAAAAAGATTTTTAGCCAAACGTTTGTTGAGTTTGCAAGAGAAAAGGGTGTCTTATTTGACAAATGGTGCACATCTAGTAAGATAAGTGATTTTCAGACACTACGGGAATTAATCCTTCTGGAAGAATTTAAGAACTGTGTACCAGAGCGTGTGGTAGTGTATTTAAATGAACAAAAAGTGACAACTTTATCTCAAGCCTCTGTCCTTGTGGACGAGTTTGCGCTGACACATAAGAATGTGTTTACTCCTGCTCGCCCTGATAAAACTATGTCTCTTCCCGTTACCTCGTCTAACCAACCACGAACAAAGTCGAATTCGCCCAAGGCTAAAGAGGATAGGGAATGTTTTTATTGCCACAAGGCTGGTCATTTAATTGCTGACTGTCTTATGCTGAAACGAAAACAGCAGAGCTCTCTAACTAAGAGTGTTGGATTTGTGAAAACTGTAGATGCTGAAAAACTTGAATCATATAAGCCTGATTGCAGTTAAAAACCTTTTTTAATAGAAGGGTTAATTTCTGTCTCGGGTAAACCTACAGATCAGGTAAAGGTTAAAATGCTCCGTGATACTGGCACCACTCAGTCTTTTGTAGTTGCAGGGATATTGCCGTTCTCTGAACAGACTTCTTGTGGAAGTAATGTTCTGGTGCAGGGTATAGAGATGGTCCTTGTCAAAGTTCCGCTGCACCAGGTTCATTTGCAGTCAGAGTTGTGTACAGGGTTTGTGAAGGTAGGTGTTCGTGATTGTTTGCCTGTCAATGGAGTGGAGTTTATCTTGGGCAATGATTTGGCTGGTGGGAAGGTTTTTCCCATGTTAGAAGTGTTTGACAAACCTGTTTTGTCAGATCACACTGATGAATTTTCAGAAATGTATCCTGAAACTTTTCCTGCTTGTGCTGTCACTCGGGCTCAGGCTCGACAAATGGATGCTGATGATTTGTCTACATCCTTTATTTGTTGAAGACATTTTGCCAGCTGATGAGGAAAAAGTAAGGAAAACTTTACCTAATTCTAATTTAAGTCACCTTAAGTTACCCATAACTCATGAGAAAATTGTTTCTGCACAGAAGGAAGATGTGAGTATTCGAAAGTGTTTCTCTGCTGCTGTTTCTGTTGAGAGAGCGCAACAGAGAAAATCAGTTTATTTTCTTGAGGACGGGTTGCTGATGCGCAAGTGGACTCCTGTTATGGCAGATGAGCCTGAATGGAGTGCCGTGTACCAGGTTGTAATTCCTGAATGTTACCGACATCAAATTCTGTCTCTTGCTCATGACCACGATCTGTCGGGACAACTAGGAATTAAAAAAACATATCACCGGGTTTTGAGACATTTCTTTTGGCCCTGCTTAAAAGCTGATGTCGTTCAATACTGCCATACCTGCCGCACCTGTCAGCTAATGGGTAAACCGAATCAGACGATTCCAAGTGCTCCGCTCGTTCCAATCCCAGCCGTAGGCGAACCGTTTGAACATGTGATCGTTGATTGTGTCGGCCCTTTGCCTAAAACAAGAAGTGGTAATCAGTTTTTGTTGACATTAATGTGTAGCGCTACGCGGTTTCCGGAGGCGATTCCTCTGAGAAAAATTACGGCACCCGTTGTCGTTGAGGCACTTGTGAAGTTTTTTTCTACATTCGGTCTGCCGAAAGTTGTGCAAACAGATCAAGGCACAAATTTTCTTTCGAAACTCTTTACACAAGTTTTGACAACGTTGAATATTTCTCACAGGATTGCGAGCGCTTATCACCCTGAGAGCCAAGGTGCGCTCGAACGTTTTCATCAAACATTAAAGGTGATGCTCCGAAAATACTGCCTGGATACTGGTAAGGATTGGGATGAGGGAGTACCGTTGGTGTTGTTTGCAGTAAGAGAAGCCGTGCAGGAAAGTCTGGGGTTTAGTCCCGCTGATTTAGTGTTCGGCCACACTGTCAGAGGCCCGCTGAAAATGCTTAAAGAGAATATGCTAGCGTTCAATTCCAGCTCTGAAGTCAATGTATTGGATTACGTTAGTAAATTCTGGGAGCGTCTGCATCAAAACCTGTTCGATGGCAAAAGATTTGTTGGCAGCTGCATAGAAGAAGATGAAATATCAATTTGATCGTAAATCCATACAGCGTGCCTTTTCAGAGGG
This sequence comes from Ptychobarbus kaznakovi, assembly GCA_027422405.1. Classification (NCBI taxonomy): domain Eukaryota; kingdom Metazoa; phylum Chordata; class Actinopteri; order Cypriniformes; family Cyprinidae; genus Ptychobarbus; species Ptychobarbus kaznakovi. The sequence continues at coordinate 8,374,056 of CM049806.1, forward strand.
TGATCAGGTGTTAGTTTTGTTGCCGATTGCAGGTTCTGCTTTGTCAGCACGATTTTCTGGGCCCTATGAAGTGCTGGGAAAATTAAGTGAAACTGATTATGTAATTCGCACTCCAGACAGAAGGCGAAAATCCTGTGTGTGTCACATTAACATGTTAAAGGCTTTTCATGACCGAGAGTCGTTACAAATGCAGAATGCCGTAGGGGCAGATGGGAATGCTTTCTCTTCCTCGCTTTCAGCTGCAGCCTGTGGCGCTGCGAATCTCATTGATGCTGCTGATAGGCCTATTGAGGATGATGTGGTCTTACGTCATTCTCAACAGTGCGCTAGATTTAAGAATTCTGCGATATTAAGTGACGTAAATTCTCATCTATCGCACTTGTCTGATCAACAAAGATGTGATATTGTACAACTGATTACCGATTGTCCTACTCTGTTTAATGCAGTGGCGGCTGATGGTCTTTCAAAGAGGGGAAGCTCATTTTCGGCCTACATCATAAAAATTGTCCGTTTATTTATACTTAAATTCTGCCCTACGTTCCTTTTCAAGAAAATGCTCTGTGACCCTGTCGTACCAACTAGGCGTCTTTTCCAGTGACGCTAGCCTAGCCTACTGTATGTATGAATGAATGAATGAATGAACAAACAAACAATCTAAAAAAAAAGATATTAAACTCGATGGAGGAAATGTGGGAATTAGGTTAAACTGAAACAAGGAATGTGGTGTATAATAGGGTTGTCACGATACCATAAAAATGTCTTACCATACTATACCAACTTAATTTATAATTCAATTCTACAAAATTAATCAAAATTTAATAAATAGATGTAAGTGAAAACAGACAATATTATTCTCTGAATACTTAATTAATGTGAATGAATGACTGGCTATTGTTATCCATGAAATGATCTAAACAAAACTCATCTTAGCACTGCACAGAAGCTGCATCAAGTGACATTTATTCATTTAGACTATATTTATAATTTATTATAATTATTTATAATTGCATGAATAATGTTATGAATAATGCTCGTGTCAGGAGCATTTTTTGCTCGCATATCTTGAAATTTCCGAGTTAAGCAGCATGTATATTAAAACATAACATTATAAATGAATAATAAAAAAAATAATGATTGATAAGAACCAAGTGCAAAGCCGCTTTGGGACTGAGCTTGAATAGCTTCAGCGTCAGCGACTCTTTATAGTACAAAATCGCTGTCAATCAAAAGGAGATACAGACCGTCCAATCATCACGCAGAAGCCCAGCGTCCAGGCCAGCCCACTCCTCCATTCACCCCCAGAGACGCTGAGCGTCCGTGGGCGGGACATAATCACAGCATTTATCCAATGACCGTCTAGTTTCGAGGCACTGAAAAAAAAACTGTTCAGAGCAGCCCCATTGAAGTCAATGGACGCTGGGCTTCAGCAGGGAATACACTGACGCTACGGGAATGTATGAGAAGGAAATCGACCTGCTATATGTAGCTGATTCTGAACGAACTCGTATTCGAGATGAACGTGATCTAACGCATTTTTAGTCAATAAAATGTTAACACAATAGTACATATTTGACCATTCATTTTTTGACATTATAGGGGAAGCTGAGCTTCCCTTGCAGTCTTAAAGAAATCCCCACTGGTTTAATGATGTGCCTTCTTGTACCACAGTTCTGCAGCATGATATTGATGTAGGTGACGCTGCTCCAATCAAGCAACACGCGTATCGTGTGATGAACAGTGTGAAAAGGGCTGTTATGAATACGAAGGTTGAGTATTTGCTGAAGCATGAATTTGCCAAATCTAGTTGTAGTCCATGGTGTTTGATCGTCTTGCCAAAGCTTCACTGACTTTAAACCTAGCAATGTGCGAATTTGGCCAAGCAACCATTACGTACCTTGGCAAAGAAGTCGGTCAAGGTCAAGTGCGCCTGATCGAAGCAAAGGTGGCGGCTACTCGCCGGGATCTTCTGAGATTTTTAGGTATGGCTGGCTACTATCGTAGTTTTTGTAGAAATTTTTCGAATATCGCACATCCTTTGACTTCATTGCTTAGTCCATCCTGCTCCTTTATATGGTCTGAGGAATGTCAGTATGCGTTTGAGGCTATTAAAAACCTTCTGTGTAGCGGACCTGTTTTGGCAGCGCCGTACAACTCACTGCCCTACAAATTGGATGTAGATGCAAGTGCGGTTGGTGCGGGTGCAGTGTTACTTCAAGAGACTGAGGATGGCATTGATCATCCTGTTTGTTATTTCTCACGCAAGTTCAATAAGCATCAATTTAACTATTCGACTATTGAAAAGGTATGTAATATTAATTAACTACATGTACTTACTATATGGTTAGGGTTAGGATTATGGTTTGTTTTAGGGTTATTTGCATGTAATTATTCATAATTAATTGTTATTATAACAGTAAGTACAAGTAACATGTATAACAAGAACACCTTAAAATAAAGTGTTACGATGACATGCTATGCCTAAAACATGTAAAACGTTTTTTTGCTAATGGAGTATTTTGCCTCTTACATTAAAAAAGGAAACTTCATTTTGTACCCCCTACCAAAAATATAATCATTGAAACATGTAATATTTTAATTCAGAAGCAAATCTGTACAAATTTATATTTGCATAAAATAAATCTTAATGCAAGTTTTCAAACTTAATTTAAGCACATTATCTGTTCTTTTAAAGCATAAACCTCAAATTGTGTTAAATTTATTCCTAAAACATGTAAAACTATTTGATTATGGGGTATGAAAAATAAACTTAATTCAAGATATTTTGCTTCGAAAGTAAAAACAAATAAATAAACAACTAATGAATTAATTCATTAATGAATACAATACGATACAATATATATACAACTGACTGACTGATTGATTGAAAACAAGATGAAAATTATCATTTAAAGTTGAAATGTACTGTTCTTTCCATACATTCATATTCCTTATGTTTTGTTTTTCAAAATTTCTGAACATCCCTAATACATAACTTTTTTCATAGAATAAATCTTTTAAAAAGTTAACTCGGTAACCAATTAGTTAATTTCAAGGAAAAATTCTCACTAACAATTCTCACAAACCGGTGTATTGGTTGTTTATTACTAATTAAGCACATGTAAATGCCTTATTCTGCATGACCATATTTTAGATCCCTTAATCCTACCCAATACCTAAACTTAACAACTATCTTACTAACTATTAAAAAGCACAAAACTAGGAGATTACGGAGGGAATATTTAATAGTTAATATGAATGTGTGTTCCCTAATCTAAAGTGTTACCAAAACATGTAAAAACTTGACATTTTTCTTCTTACATAAAAAAGAAAACAAGACAAAAAACACTGATTAATAGATGAAAAGTTGTAATTTTGCTCATTTTTAAGATGCTTTGGATAAAAGCATCTGTTAAATGAACCACTGTAAAAACTTCAAAGAACTAGAAATCCTGTTTACTGTCATGTGTCGTCTTTAAAGCTATGATGTTGGCCTCGGTTATTTTCTCCCTTTCAAACACATGCATCTCTCTCTAATTTTCTGTGAACAGAAGATTACCAGCAACGATGCCTGGAAAACGCAAGGGCTCATCAGAACTGTTTATGCAGTCGCTTTCTCAAGCTTCACATCATAACAGCTCCAGGGCAAACATCTCCAAACTTTTGACTGGGTCACTGTGAAGAACAGCATCTGAATCTGCTCACTTGTTTGAGAGCTTGCCAAGAATCCAGGAGGGAGATGTTCTTCAATTTCGACTTGGTCATGCCTCATAACCAGATTTCATGACTTTAATGAGCTCATTACAGTAGGCTGGCTTCATGAGAGACGCTTCTCACATCGCCCTGAGCACTTCTGAATGGACATCGCTGTGACCACCGCGATAGCAAACAGAATTATACTCACAGTGAGTGCAGATGTTTGGGATATACATGAATATTTATGCTCATTTTCAAACCATTCTCTGATAAACAGATTCAGATTTAATTATAAAACCACTGTGCTTTCAGTTTAGTTGAGTATTTTGAGTGATAACCAAAACTTAAGGTTCATAATATTAAAAAAAAATTAAAGTCCTTATGCTGTCACCAGTTTTTTTCTTAAAACTCATCTTTAATAATCAAACTGTCAACCTTTTTTTCAAGTCTTTGGCCTGACTACGTTATCAACCAGTGTTGCTAATGAGCATTCAAAACTTTATTTTATTCATTAAAATGGTGATGTGTTGAAGAATATCTTTGCCCATATTTTTGCCATGTAATAAAAGCATCAAAGTGTGAAAATTGCCAACAAAGCTCTATGTCCACATTTTTGCCATGTAATAAAAGCATCAAAGTGTGAAAATTGCCAAAAAAAAGCTCTATGTAAGAATTGCTAAAGAAGCATATACAAGTCTTGCATATCAATATAAGCTATCTGAAGTCATATGGTAGTTTTGTGCGATGATCAGACTGAAATTTGAATATTTTCTTCTGTGATAATCTTCCCCTCCAATGGACTGTTAACTAATGTGAATGGATCAATGAATTAGTGAGTTAAGTTTGAAAGTTTGAAACTTCTGATTAAAAATGAATCATTCAAAATAGACTTGCCCACCTGTTTCAATATAATAAAAGCCAATGAGCACCAAAGCATGAAAATCTATAAAGGTACTGTAAAGGTAGTTCATATGAATCATGTGTTATTATGATATTTGACTCATCATTCACTGATAATCTTCCCCTTCATTGGTGTCACGTTGTTTTTGTGTTGTCTTTTATTTTTTTTATTAAATATTTTTATTTTCATGTCCTCCTGGGACGTTCATAATTACGAGTTGACAAGTCGTAAAAACGGTGTCCGGTGCGTTCAAATCACTTTGATCGGAACAAGATGGGGATTTAACTTTTCTTCATAAAATTCAACAATTTATTCTATATCAACAAAATTATGAATAAAAAATGTGCATCATTGTGTTTTTGCTTTTTTGGGGGGTTTTATTCAATTTATGAAGGTGATGTAAACCGAATCATTAATTTTCCTAAAACAACCACTATATGGAGTCAAGATATTTTGTTGTTGATATGGACTACGTTGACGAGAATGATGTAGTAATGTTCACTGTGAAGCTTACACTGTGATGTACCTGAGAGAAAACAGATTTGACCATCTAATTTTACACCAGTAAGAAAAAGTGTTTTAAAAGATGTTGTTTTGCAGAACGTCACAGTTATATATGACATGAGAATAAGGCCTGAAGTTAGGAAGAACATTTTAAGGAAAATATAATTATAGTTTCATAATTATTTGTTTTTCTTCTCAAATCTTGTCTGTGGTGTAAAATCACCCCTGGCCAAATGCCCCCAGGAGGGCATCACTTCCCATTTTGATAATTACTGTGGTTATGTTCTAAACATCACATTCTTTCTTTTTCCCTCAGATGTAATCTATCAGTTCACTTGAGACTCACTCTAAACCGTTCATTTGTATAACTGAGTTGTCGACTCGTGAACAGCTGCAATCGGATCATTCCAATTCGTGAATGAATCGTTTGTTGTGATTTACGAAATGTAGTGAAGTAAAAAGTACGATCTTTGGAATGTAGTGAAGTAAAAAGTATGATCTTTGGAATGTAGTGAAGTAAAAGTTAAAAGTAACAAAAAAAACTACTCCAGTAAAGTACAGATACTTGAAAAATTGACTTAAGTAACGTAACGACGTAAAGCTACTTCGTTACTAACCACCACTGTCAGAAATGACATAAGGGTGAGTAAATTATTGAACATAGAGTTCAACCACCTCAGTCATGGAACCCATACAAAAAGAAATGTCCTGACCAGTTCACTGTTCTTAATGTGAATCTCACTGGAAGAAGTCCGATGACTCAAACTCCATGTGAATCAGCAGCTCTGTAATTGGTCTTAGTGGATTTAGATTTACCAGATAAGTGGTTCATTAAATCAGACCGCGTTTGAACCCGCTCAGTCAGTGGTGCAGTAACAGCCTTCATCACAATGTCTGCATGTGAAATATTCACAATTCAGGTAGCAAATGCAATTATCCTGACTGACCCATTAATAACTGCTCCATAATCTTCAGATTCCAGCATTTTCATCCTTATGAGCTCTTTCCAAATGTCAGTCAGTGCTTTAATTCAAATATTAATTTAAATTCATAATATAATACATAACCCAATGATTTATCCATTACCCAATAGAGACTTGAAGGTGGGCAATTTTGACTTGGGCTGGTAAGTAACCACCTGGCAACCGCTCTTGACACCCTATCATCTGCGTAACACGATAGGCTACTAAAAACTTCCTTCATCACCGTTAAGCATGTAACACAAATTTTTTGGGACACTATGAAGATATACTTCAGCAAATTACCACTGGACCACCGCCACATAAGCGAGCTACTGAATCACATCCTCTGAGCATGTCAGTGGCTCAGATGGGTTTAATTCAGATGGGATGAGCACTCTGCGTGATGTCAAAAGCAACACATTTCAGCATAGGAGTCGCATTTACAGGGGAATATACAATTTGTCCGCTTACACGGCAGGCACATATCGGATTCATATCTGGGAGGATTTTTTTCTTTTAATTTGTTCTCTTGAACTATGCATTGCAAATTGTAAAATGCATGCTCTCTGGTTAATGTGTGTGATGAGAAAGGAAACATTCTCTGAGTCCACACTGCTAAAGAGGGTCCAGTCCCAGAGGTAGCAGTCAGTCTACAGGGGTAACAAGGTGGAACTGGATGTAGAAGTTAGATAAATAGTTATTGAAATAAATGAGTGTTTTCTGTATAACGGTTTGGGGAGACTACTGTGCCATTATTTGAACTTCTTTTTAACACTGCTCTGATATCGTGGCAATAAAATAGAACATAAAAACATCAGTGCTGTACAAAATAACTATAAGTTAACAGATTTCATATTGTTAATCAAAACGCTAGAGTAATATGATTGTCTTTATGTTATACTTTATTTAATTAAAAAAATATATATGACACACATAATTGATCTATTAATTGAACTGACACTTACAACTGCAAATTACATTAGCTTACAATATTTACTTAATATTTTACATAATATTGACTTTTTAAATAAAATTTTCTACAGTGTTTTTAAATAGCTGTTTTATTTTGTATTTATTTTGTTAAAAAACATGCATTGACTGCATTTTCTTTAAACTGTATAATATTATAATATTTATGGTAAATAGATAAATGGATAATATTTGCAAAAATACTTAATAGAGCATTTTAATAATACAAACATGCATCACAAAAATAAGTCAATCAAATAAATAAGTGATGGAATTTGAAAGTTTGTTTAGCCAAAATAAAATCATACCATTAAATATTGAATTTGGACTGTTTTAGAGAGTGTTGTTGTTGCAAGACAAGCAAAAGATGACCTGCTTCATAAATTATAGTCACCTAACATTTAGATTGAAGCTTAATTGAGGCTAAAACCATTCTTCGTGCAACACATTGGAAATAATGATTGTAATTTGCATTGCAGCCCCCCCTAGCAGCTGTAAAAAAATAAAATAAAAAAAATATGTATTAGAGGTCTGTAAATTATAGTGTCGTCAACTTTTTATGTAAATGCAGCACATTAGCAGGCGGTATTAAAACACTAAACAGAGAAGAACAGCATTGAGAACCACAGAAAACACACATTATAAACCTATGTATGCTCTAATTTAATATGATGTTCTCAAACTGCATTTATAATAATCATATGAGCTGTTGCTGCTTGAAATGCCATTTCCATTACAAATAAAATGTCATTTTGCATACGTTAAACATTCAAGTGTATTAGCAGTGTCTTACGAAGCTGACTGAATGTGATCAATGTCCAATTTACCTCCATGCATGATATAAATGTCACGTTGCTTAAATTTTTTATTTATTTTTTCTGTGAAATTCTCTGAAATTCTGCGAAATGTTGGTTTCCTTCTGCTCATCTCCACGTTTGAGGATTTTTAACTCTTACTGCATGAAGAGACATTGAAATGTTGGAGCATCCATTATGTCTAAGCTGATCATAATGGATGATTTCTACTTAGTCTTAAAATGGTTTTGGAAAATGCAGGATATTCTGCGAAATGTTATCTTTTGTGTTCCAAAGAAAAAGAAAAAGTACATGTTTGGAAAGACATCAGGGCAAATAAATGATGACAGAATTTTCATTTTCTTCCTCGAATTGTTTCCAACGCTCTGAGACAAAGTATGATTGTATTGTGGTGTGAGCGATATCTGAACAGCATTTCACGCTTCTGCTGGCCCAGACTTATCTGCGTCAGCTGTGTGATGTTGTGGGCCAAAGGGTAATGACCCAGTTGAGCTGCTCTCACCCTTGACTGGTCCTACCGGGAATGAGACAGCCAGTCGAGAGAAAGTGAGAGATCTGTATAAACCCTTAAATTGAGTTCCAAATGATAGTTTGGGAGGAGTATGCTCATTTAATCCCACCAATCACAACACAAAGGACATATAAACCACCTCTTACTACTCCACACTTGACAATTCTTTTGATGTTCCTCTTCCGTCCCACCTCCTCCTTTAATTGCAATTCAGCCCAGAGGAGAAACTTTGAGCTGGATTTGAGTTTCATGCTCCACTGAGGATAGAAATCCAAATGTTTACTCTCTTTCATTGCTTATTCAGATTAGCCTATGAATGTGAACATATTATTGTTTTGCCTAAAAATGCTCATTTTAACTCTTTTAGAAACTCTGTTCCTTTTCTTATTCTCTCTCAGTTGGATTAAAGCTGAAATCGGAAATAAAACTCATTATGTAGGCTAGCTAGTTGAACGTATTGGAGCAATGTCTCTAGACTCGGCTCATCTTGTCTTTTTGTTTGTATAGAGCACACTCTCAAGTGCACATGTTCAAGGTTTGTTTCCACTCATCTAAATAGTTATATTAAATGAATAATTGTTGACCCAAAAATGAACATTGACACACTTGTGTCATTCTAAACCTGTATGTAGTAGCCTATTTCCTAATAGAATGGAATAATATATGGAACTATTTTACATTTACAAGGACAGTTATGTGTGACTAAAACATAAAAAAATATATTTATATGGCATAATCTTTTCTTCTGTTTAGGCTCTAAAATCTCTTCTATGGTAGATTGATAGAACAAACCAGACAATGGACAGATAAAACAATAGAACAACATAATGACAGGTAGAACGATAGATAGATAGATAGATAGATAGATAGATAGATAGATAGATAGATAGATAGATAGATAGATAGATAGATAGATAGATAGATAGATAGATAGATAGATAGATAGATAGATAGATAGATAGATAGATAGATAGATAGATAGATAGATAGATAGATAGATAGATAGATAGATAGATAGATAGATAGATAGATAGATAGATAGATAGATAGATGACACTTGAATCATACCATTCACAGATTCGGAATCTACACAAAGATGTATTCATTGTAAAGCTTAAAAAAACACATAGGCATAATCTTTACTTCTATATAGATTTTAAAACATCTTAGAACGATAGACCGATAGAACAATAGATAGAATGACGGAACAATGGATGGATCATGGATGGACACAGGCCTGTAGCCAGCTATGAACCTCTGTAAATTTTTCATGTTCAAAAATAAAATTTGTTCTCTAAATGACTAATTTGCTGTTAAACTCCTCATATGATTATCTGCATGACATGTATAATTCAGTTTAGACACTTTGCAAGAATGTTTAGCGTCCATGGTATAAAAATGAATGCTGCGAGACGCTGGCGGAGTGAACGAGTCTTGACAGACGCCTTGTCCAAATACCAACACTTGCAATTGACAACTTATATGACATATTTCCTCTATTTGGCCGAAGTGTTAAAATGAGGGTGAAGACCACAAGTGTGTGTCAAACTTTAATAACCTGATGGGTCATACTTATAGTTTTGTAAAAATTGAAGTTTACATAGCTTTATTTTAATTAGAATTTTTAGTTCTTGGCCATTTAGGTGGTGGTGACAAGTGAGTGTATTCATGAGTGGATCATTGAATCATATTATTCACTCACCCGATTCGGACACCCCTCTACGAATCATTCAGGAACACAGCGTGCTTGGACATTTGACGGTTGCTGTAAGGTTATTTGGAATAATTTTCATTGGTGATATAATGATGTTAAGTAACTGAAGATTACAATATAAGTTACAATATAAAAGCAGTTTTTTTTTATATACACCATCAAAATCAAAGTACTTCTAATATGGGTCTTCTGTGTTTCCATGCTTGAATCTCTTCATCTACATGCCATTGTTTGAGCCTTTACCGTGGTAAATGTGGGTCAGGTTACAACATTAAATTAACAAGGTAAGTTCAGTAACCCAAATATTTTTTACGATATAAGATCAGAATGTTTAAAATTTTTACACACCATAAAATTGCCAGACCTGTGTCCCCATGTCTTGTGTTTCCCTCACTCTTGTGCCCATATTTGGTCTTTCCTGTTTCCTGTTCCTGTCTTTATTAGTTCATTTGTCTCCGTCTGTGTTTAATTGCTCCTCACCTGTTTCAGTTCTTCCTCGTTTGATTTCCTAGTGTTCTTAAGCCCTGTATTTTCTTGTGTCTAATGTCCAGTATTCTTTGTCTAACCCCTGTGATTTTTTTTACCGTAATAAGCCTGCAGATGAGAGCTTCCATTAAGCATTACCACATGCTGTAAAGCTGTCAGCCTGCCCCTGTTTTATGGCTCTCTAAATATGGCTGGCCCATTCCTGCTAACAGCCCAATGAGGCTGTAATCACCGCCTCCATGTTCTGCTCTTATGACACAGCCACTGGTCCTTTTTACTGGTTGCAGAAAAGTCTCTCTGGTTTATTATCCACCTCATAAAGCATGCAGCCTGCCCACAAGAGCTGAACTCGCACACATATTTATGAAAATAAACGATGCAACCTTAATTATGGACAATATGGTGACATCAAAGAAGAGTCCATACTAAGTATAAACAAGATAATGGAGATTTGGTCAGTTTATTCTTCCTATTTGTTTTTTAAGAGCGATTTTTCCTCCCAAATTTTTTCTTTTCTTTTTTTGTAAGCATTTTTGAAGAAAACGTTAACTTACTGTAGCCCCATAAAAAAACGACATACAAAAATACACAACAAATAAAAGTTTTGTCCAAAAAAATCTAACAAATAAATAAATACATTTTATAAAATTATGTAAACAAAGTTTATTGTTATTATTTTGCACTTATTTTCAGGACTTGTTTATGTGAGATGTAAATTCAGTGAGTTCACTCATCAAATTGATTCATAGTAGTATTTCCTGAATTTTTAAGTCAGATTCATAGAAAATAAATGTCATAATTTAATATTTTTTGTTATGGGTTTGTTCACATTCAAAAAAAAAAAATGTGCAAGTAAAAAATGCTTCAAAAGTCAAACATATTTTGCATCAAATCCTGAAGTGTATCGAATAAATACACTTGGATAGTCTTGTGCATATATGCGAGCATTGGGCTGTCAATGTAAGTGCGCTGCCTTCTTCAAAGACCAGACAGACTGACCCACCTACAGGCTTTTCTCCCAGCATGCTCAGTCAGTGTGCAGGTCAGTCAATCAAATGTGCCAGTCACATGCCATAACTGTTGGAAGCATCTCTAATCATACCAGGAGAGGCTTCCACTTGACCTGCTTGCAGAGATGAGGGTGATTTTCTCAAGTGTTTGGTTCCTTTTGCATGAAGCCTGAGCCCACGGAGATGCAGAGAGAACTATGCATACTCCCAAATTGCTCCCATCAGCACCATGGCGACGAGTCTAAGTTTACTGCTTGTAAGAAAACTTAATTGCGTATTTAATTTCATGAAGTTTGATTGAGATATTGTGTGAAAAATGGTGTTGAGCTGCCACTTATGAGCTCCAAATCACACAATCTGAGAGGTGACTAATGGACAAATATTGCATTTTGAGCACATATGTAACATGACATGCTTGCATATAGTTAAAATGTGTACTTATATATTTATATACAAGTATATTTAAAATATATATTACAATTTTACAGTGTGTGAAAAGAGGTACATGTCAACATACCTATTTTATTATATTATATTATATTATATTATATTAATTTAAAAAAGAAAGATTATTGGAGTTTATTTTTTACAATCTGAAATAATGATTATTTTGCTTTTTATTATGCACTAGTAGTTTATTTTTTAATTTTTTTATGCATTTAGCAGACGCTTTTATCCAAAGCGACTTACAATTACATTCAGGTTATACATTTTCATTAGTATGTGTGTTCCCTGGGAATTGAACCCACAACCCTTTGCGCTGCTGACGCAATGCTCTACCACTGAGCCACACAGGAACCCCTTATTTATTTATTTATTTATTTATTTATTAATAAAAAGTCAAAATATAAATGTAATCTTTAGCAGATCTTATAATGAATATACATTTATTATACTGTGCTTTATAATGTGGTGACTAAATTTAAAGCATGTATTTCAGTGCATTTAGTTTAATTTATACAATTTTACTAATAGCTATTTATTTATTGATTAGGTTACCTCTCAACACAATTATCAACTTATAGTGTCAGCAAGAACTTTAATAATGGTGCAATCCTATTTTGTACCTTATTTATCAACTTTTCCAAAACATGCTTCAACAAAATTACATAATAAAAAAAAAATACATAATGGTGGATTTCTAATTTACATATAAAATAGAATAAGACATATCATATGGTAGTTCGCAAAAAAACATAAAAAATTACTTTGAGGATTAATAATATACATATTATATTATTGAAGTGTTTGTCTTGTTACTAAGCAGATTGTTTTCTCTGCTGCAATGGAGTAAGAAAAAACTATCTGTTTAGAGGACGTAATAGAGAAATAGCTTTAATATGATATAAATTATGACAAATCAAATCAGTATTTATATTATTATTGCAAAGTAAACAAATCCTGATACACCCGGTCTGGTTTATTTTGCATCAACCTGATGTATGTTATGCTTAACTTTTTCATCTCTGTTAATATTAAAAGCTACATTCATACACTAGTTGTAGGGTGGAAGGATGGAAATTGTTTTTAATCTTCAGAGTGCACATCGGATTGTGGGTGGCTGGGTGTTGACATTTCAGTTTAGGGGCCAAGTTGTGCGGCTGAGGTGATGAAGAGTACATTAGTGGAGCCCGGACCCTCTCACTGAGGTTCAATTAATCACGGCCCATAGCCACTTGAGCAAAGCAAACACATTGTCGGGTGCGCACCGCCTTATTGTACGCCAGATGTGGGGAGATTAACTAAGGCACCACATTAATGTAGGAAAGATGCATTCGCACACACTATAATACTTCCATATTTCACAGTTAAAACCAGAGCCGCCCTTATTTGAATATAAAACGTGCCGAGGTTGCCATGTCTGCAGTGTAGGCATAAAAATGGTCCCGGCGGAGTTGAGAAATGGTTTTGTGACAGTGATACATATGCTCGCTGGTCTGACGTTCCTTTTGATGTCCTTTGGGCTGAACATACAGTCGGGAAGTACTGTAAAATTTTCCGACACGACGAACAGCACAGCGTGAAGGATCAAATGTAATGGATTATTTCAACATCAGATGCGTTTCTGCCACGCTCCAATGAGAGCGGCTTGAAAGCAGCAAGAACTAAGAGAGAATTGAGCCGCCTGGCACCTGAGCTGCATCACAAAGCAGCAGCATGGGCTCACAGAGAAGAGAGGATATAAAACGTATATAATCTTCACCAAATGACTCGGAATGTCTTTGAAACCGCTCATTGCGATAGGGAAATACAACCATCCATTTATCACATTTGTTCTCCGACATCTCTGAGCTGCTTTGTTTTCATCGTGAGGGTAAGACCATCTGTCATGGGCAGAAATTTTAATTGACAACAAACATCTGTGCCAAGTTTTGAAAAAAAAGTCACTAATCAACTTTTGGAAAGCCAAAATGTAATGTCAGTCCTCTGTCATGTGTTCCTGCCTGCTGTCCAATTTGGTTTGTTTCCTGTCCTTGTTTCATGTCTAATGTTCAGCTGTGTTTGTCTCGTTACTATGATTTTTGTATATTAGTTCATGCCTGTTGAGTTTGATGTTGCTGGTCACTTGTTATTCCCGTGTATCCTGTCTGTGAGTCCTGCCTTGTCCTGTAGAGATGACAGCTGACAAAGTTTACAAGTTTAATTGTGTAAAACTTGCTTAACTTTAGCACATTTGCTAGTTTTAGTTTAGTTTTAGCAAATATTCGCTACACATCCAAATGCTTAGCAATCCAGTTATCGTAAAAAAAAAAAGATTTAGGGCTCATCCACACGAAGCCAGAGCTCTCCCTATCCAATCTTTTTTCCCCTTTTCTTCCATAAACACAGCGTTGTCTCAAGAAATATCTGTGTACACACGAAACTAACTCAAAACAATGTAGTATACATGCCAGACCAGTATGTGGCCCTGTAATTCTGCCACAAAGATACACTAAAAATCGAGAAGACAACTTGGAGCATGCGCATAAAACTTGCATGCCGTATACAAACCCAACACAACAACTTAATGAAGTAGTTTTTTTTATTTGCAGGAGTTTTTTCTATTTGCAGCGGGTTGAACTCTCTCGGCCACCGTATCCACACACCTTCTTACACGAAATCTCCTGATGCAAGAAGTGAAAATTGGAAATGTGACATATGTGTGAAATTATACTCGAAAACCAGGAACAACATATGGCAACATCAAGATTAGCGTTTCTTACTCTCCGATTTTAATCTTATTAGATGCAGAGATGGAGGATATAGCAAATAATTGGAATTGAAGGTGCACAAAGGAATATTTAATTAATGTTGTGCTATTAGATTATATGCCAGAGGTCTTTATATTTTAACCTGATGCTGTGGATGTAGCATCACGCAAAAGCATAATTTTACAAATTTCATGAGCGAAAGTCTACTGTAACAGAAAGAGAAAACATACTGAGCGCACCTTTCAGAATGTGTTTGAATTTGGTGACCTTGACTTGTGTAGAGGGAGACCGGGTATGGTTGTAACACTTTTTGTTTCAGCATCTGTAACTGGCTGAATATTTGAGCTAGAGTGATCAAACTTTTATACAAAGCACCCATGTTTGTTCACTACAAAAGTCATCAATTCAAACCTCTGCAAGAATATCACAGCCCTTATAAGTTGATGTTAAATACATGGAGTGCCTCTATTACAATCTACCCCACTGCCGGGTTAGGTTGTAACTCATACTGGGGTAAGTTGTAACAGTTAGACAAAAGAAGCAAAACAGCCACCTCAGTTTTCCCACAGGTTTATGAAACTCCAAAAGAACATACAAAAAAAGTCACACTTTTACGAATCCTTCAAACTTCTGTTCGATCAGTGTGTCGTGGTGTGTGGTTTATTGAAACAATCCAAAAGAACAATACAAAAAAGTCACACTTTCTACGAATGACCACATCTCCAATCCACTTTCTGTTCGATGCAGGAGTGTGCGTGCGTGCGTGTGTGCGTGTGTGTAAATTAGACTACTAGAACAAACCTCCTTAAACAGTATTTATGCTTACTGAACACTCAACTCCAGTGTACAGAGGTAAAGAATGTGTAGATTCTAACAAAAAACTGTGTAAATTTGTGTGTGAGATTGTGTCTATGTATGAATTTTCTCAATCAGATTCACAATGATGTCAAAACAAACGTTTGTAATCCTAGAATGCAGACTTGGTGGATCCAGAAATTGCATAGGGCACACAGGGGGAAGTCGTGGCCTAATGTTAGAGAGCTGGACTCATAATCGAAAGGTTGCCGAGTCCGGCAGAGATTGTCGGTGGGGGAGTGAATATGCAGCACTCTCTACACCTTCAATAACACGACTGAGGTGCCCTTGAGCAAGGCACCGAACACCCAACTGCTTCCCCAGGCGCCGCAGCATACTGTAAATGGCCCCCCACCCCCCACTGCTCCGGGTGTGTGTTCACAGTGTGTGTGTTCACTGCTGTGTGTGTGCACTTGGATGGATAAAATGTAGAGCACAAATTCTGAGTATGGGTCACCATACTTGTCTGTATGTCACTTCACTTTTACCAACACTTCCTTTGGCTTTGAGCTGCCAAAAAAGCTCCATATAGACAACATGAAAGTTCTCAGTACTATGTAAGGGAATGCTAAAATGTGTTACAACTCCAAGATTGTGGAGGAATTTGGTAAATAATGAAATTACCATAGGACTCCTAGCTTTTCCCATTATAGGTGGAAATGGTGCTGTTACAACTCTCCCCATGTTACAACCATGTGCGAAGAAGTCAGTCGCTACCCGCACTTCTACAATCCGTCGATAATTCAATATAAAGACAGCCAGATGTGCAATAACTCTGGGCAATTGTTTGTTGACATGTTTGTTTACTGTTCAAGCTAATCTACTGCGCATGTATAGAACACGTCTGCGGAGCGGACAACCAGCGTACACTTTTGGTAGTATAAATACAAGTAGTCTGCGTCCACGCTCTCCATGTGTCCGGATTGCACACACGGAAAGTATATACATATGTGACTTCTGACAATTGAAGCTTTATTGACAGTAGGCTATACAGCACAATCAAACAAAGCAAAATGTCAAGTTTTTAACTGCATAGGCAAAACAATCCAATAAACATAGTAGGCATTTTTTATTCACTAAAATTATTCAGTTTATGACTCCATCAGTTTAGAATGAATGTGAATCTTTGAAAACACAACAGCTTTAACAAGCCAAGTGCATAGGATGTTAATTTTGTTTTAAGAGTTTATGCCATTTCTACTTTTACTAAAGCTTATTAATTATGCAACTATACACTACTGGTCAACTGGAAATGGAAAGAAAATCTTATTTTAGCACTGTAGAAAATAAAAAGCATTTTTTACTTATTTTAGCACAAATGGTGTTGTGAAAAATCTTCAGTGGAACAAATGGTTTGAAGAAAAATCTTCTTAACACTGTTGGATCCATCCTTTTGACTAATGTGGTAGTGAGGAATCCTTTTGAAATGTACAAAATATTGCTATATTTTTTTATTCACTGGTCTGCAAGATTCTTCCAGTCTTCATCTCCTCTTTTTTCAAGTTGGTTTCATATGGTTATGACAATTTTTTTGCAGTTCAAACTTTATTTTCGATAAGAACACTTTAAATATATTTTGAGGTAAAAAGTATTTCTTGCTCATTAAGTGTTTGGGGAGTCATACTGCTTGACATTTTACAATCTTAAGAATTTGTCCTGTGTTTCTTCACATGGAATATTTTGCAAGTTAATCAAACTGTTGATTATGTTCATATTTCTGCCTCTTCATAAGCGGTTTTGCTTTGATGACTGTTTTTTTAAGTTAGCCCATTAGTATGTGGACACTCTATGCTACTGGTAAGGTAAATTAAATGCCATAGTGCAACAAAATTCTTGAAGCATAAATGGTATGGCTTGTCTGATACCACTGTGTGAAGGTATCCATGGATTGAGAATAGATTGGTCAAGGTCCATGGTAACAACAGCGAACACTGAAGAGCAGATCCAATTCAAATCACAGATAGTAGTTTACTAGTGCTCGACATTATTGGCTATTCAATCAGTTTGGTTTGATTTCAGCTGGTTCAGAAAGAATAATAGAAAGTTGAGAAAATAACTTGAACTGTTTGTTTTTTACTAATGTCTGGGAGGTTGCTGTATAGAGAAGATACGGTCAAGGGTGACTGCTTTTCGACCTTTAATCAAAATGTTTTCATCTACTGCGAGTTTGTTGCTAAAATACTCATTTAACACCACTGATTCTTTTGACTGAATATCCAGTTCTTAGGTATTGGAGAGTTGGATGAACGACTGTCTGTGTTTCATGACCTCAGACTCCCTTGGCACATCACTGTGCTGTTCTGAGACATTTTCATTTGTGTGTGCTTCTCTTTTCTTTGTACATCATAGTAAAGTTGTATTTCTGTAACCTCTATCATGCCTTGAAATTGAGTTTTGTGAAAGGCTTGTTGAGATTCTAATATTTCATGGTAGGCTGACTGGAGTTGATCTGCTTTAGTGCATTAAACATGTCTGGTTGCTCTCTATACCAATTTTATTAAAGCAATAAGCCATAAGAAGGCCATCCGTGAAACATGCTTAAAATCTCTTCAACAGTGGTAAAATCACTGTAATGCTTGTCCTTAAGCGACACATTCTTGATGTAGTAAAAGAGTAGTAAGAGCAGCATCATAAAAGACATCCATTCCATTTTCTTTATCATCACTGAAATAAAATATTTTCCCAAGTAATAGAATTCATTAAACATGAGCTGTTTTGAAACATTTGGTATTATTTTGTATATTAATGTACAAAAATTAAATTTTAGTAGATCTACATGCTGTTCAAAGGTTGTCCCCACCCCCAATTCAGCAAGGAAACATTAAATTGATCAAAAGTGACATGAAAAGCATTTAAAATATACAATTAAAAAATCTAAATAATACTTGAAATATTACAATATATTAATCAATAATCTAAGTGTAACACCAGGAATTATTTATGCATACAATTTTTAAGAAATATTATTGTTATTAACCAGTATGATTTTTTACTGAAACAGCATACATTTATAGAACCAACATGCATTCAATTATAAATTATTTATTTGAAGATTATAAATACAATAATGTTATAAATGTTCAGAGTCAGTTCCTCTCATTTTGCTTGAACCTGCGGTTATTATATGCAATATGTAACAATGATCCTCCACATCTGTCATGATCTCAAACAACTTGGGGTATGTTAACTTACTAAATTAGCAGGTAAGGATGGAATATAACTTGTCAAACACTGGTTGGAAATGTGAATTCTTAGTTTGCCATCTTGTCAGAAGTTTTGGTGTGAACTTACATACCCAGTGTATTTTTTGTCTAAATGTGATGGAGGTTGTTTTGGTGTGATGCATTTTTTGTATTTAATCAAATAATGTTGTTCATTAAACTCAGAGTATAGGAGCTGCTGCAAGAACCGAATCAAGGGAAGGCCTGAAGATTCAACGACCTGAAGATGAGAAGTATTTGAGAGGAACTGCATATTGTTATCAACCTGTGTATTTATCCTCAGAAAGTCAGTATAATGTTTATAAGCATTTCACAATCATCTATCAACCAAAATCATAATTGAAATGCTTAAATATTATTTTTTAAATCATCATTTACTGTACATTCAGAGTTAAAGTATATCTGTTCTCTATATGCGGTTACATATAGGCAATGCTACATTTCATGTTCAGATATATATTTACTAGAAAGTAAACAGTAAGCTGTTATTTAGCAGATGCTTTTATTTATTTACAAGGTGTCACAGTTGCTTACAGGAGGAACGAGGAGACATAGGAATACTCTCAAATATCAGTCTTTTAATAATCCGAACAGCGGTATCACAGGGCAGACAGGAACAGAGACGAAGCACACCATAGAGAATACACACCGGATTCACAAAGAAACAGGAACACTCTTTAAATACACAGACAATTAGGGACTAACGACTCAACACACCTGAATTCAAATTAACAAAATCAATGGGAGACATAAGCTGGGTCTCCGAGCACATGGGGAGCAAAAATACAACAAAAGACAGTCCAAAACCCTGACACATCGCCCCCCTCCCGGAAGGTGCGTCCTCGCACCGTAGAACAACAGAGAGAGGGGGGGGGGGACTATGAAGGTGGCTCAGGAGGAAGACAAACCCCCGGGAGCGGGCCTGCCAAACAGAGTCCAATGGGGTGACGAAGGAGGGAGGAGCCAGGAAGGAGACATTAGGGGCCTGGAGCAGGAGGAACACAGCATGACCCAGACCATAGCCATGATGTCGGCCCACGATGAAGCCGACGGAGGCAGGAGCTATGGAGGAGGAATGACCGCCGACTCCAGGCGGCTGACCAATGGCGGCAAAGCAGGTGGTGGAGGAGCCCGAGGTGGAGACGGAGAGCCGAAGAGCAAGGGCAACTGGGAGGATCCGTGGGACCAAGTCGGAGCAGATGGCGCCGGCGACCGAGGGGGAGATGGGGATCCAGATGGCCGCGGTGGAGCCGGAGCAACAGAGGACTGAGGAGGAGCCGAGGGGATGAAGGAGCCTGATGGAGCCGGAGGGACGAAGGGAGTTGGCGCAGCTGAAAGAGTGGAGTTACGAGGCACAGGATGGTTGACGCCAGACCAAGGCGGAGTCGGAGGGACAAGTGAGCCCGGCGGAACCAGTGGACAGATGGGCCACGGCGGAGATGAGGGAGCTTGTCAACGCGCCATACTCTGCTCACCCTTAGCAGCAGTGCAGGGGGCGGAGCTCCTCTCTGCGCTCACACCGTCTGCGGCTTTCTCCCTCGAGGCGAGCATTGTTGCCGGCTCACGAACAGGAACAGTCTGGTGTGGCAAAGAGAGCAAAGGTTGTTTTTTTATGAAGAAGGAGCAGAAGTCAAGTGAAGATGGAAGAGATGAGTTTTCAGGTGTCGCTTGAAAATTGTCAGGGACTCAGCATTCCGGATAGGGGTGGGAAGTTCATTCCACCAGCCAGGAACAGTGAATGAAAATGTTCTGGAAAGTGATTTTGTGCCTCTCTGTGATGGCAGCATGATGCACCAGGGAGACAAAGAGACGTGTGACATGGGCCCTTTTGGGTTCGCTGAACACCAATCGCGCTGCAGCATTCTGAATCATCTGTAAAGGTTTGATTGTGCATGATGGAAGTCCAGCTAGAAGAGCATTGCAGTAGTCCAGTCTAGAAAGGACAAGGGCCTGGATAAGAAGTTGTGCAGCAAGCTGTGTAAGGAAGGGCCTGATCTTTCTGATGTTGTGCAATGCAAACCTGCAGGATCGAGCAGTCTTTGCAATGTGGTCTTTGAAAGTGAGCTGGTCATCAAAAATTACCCCAAGATTTCTGACTGAGCTTGATGGGGTAATTGTTGATGAATCTATCTGGATAGTAAAATCATGTTGTAGAGTTGGAGTGGCCTGGAAGACAAGAAGCTCAGTCTTTGCCAGGTTGAGCTGTAGGAGATGTTCTTTCATCCATGAAAATGTCCGCCAAGATGTCTGCCAGGCAGCCTGAGATCCATGCAGATACCGTTGGATCATCTGGTCGAAATGAGAGATAGAGCTGTGTGTCACCAGCATAGCAATGGTAGGAGATACCATGTGCTTGTATGATGGGACCCAGTGATGTAGTGTATGTGGAGAAGAGGAGGGGTCCAATAACCGATCCCTGAAGAACCCCAGTGACCAGTTGATGTGCTCTGGATTCCTCCCCTCCCCAGGCCACCTTGAAGGACCTGCCAGGGAGATAGGATTCAAACCAGCGAAGTGGAATCCCTGTGATGCCCAGTAATGAGACGGTGGACAGGTGGATCTGATGGTTAACTATGTCAAAAGCAGCAGATAGATCCAGCAAAATTAAAATCGATTAATTAGAATCAGCTTTTGCAATCCGCAAGGCTTCGTTGGCACTGAGAGTAGCGCCGTCTCAGTTGAATGTCCACATCTGGACAGAGGAGAGAGTTGAATGTTTTGAAGATATTGCGTGTGTCAGATGCGCTGTTGATCTTGTTGTGGAAGTATGAAGCCTTTTCAGTGAGGACTTCAGCAGAGAATGATGAAAGCAAAGACTGATAGATACTCAGGTCTGACGGATCTTTTGATTTGCGCCATTTTCTCTCTGCTGCCCTGAGTTCGGACCGATGTTTACGAAGAACATCGGATAGCCAGGAGTTTGAAGGGGCAGCACATGCTGGCCTGGAGGAGAGAGGACATATATGGTCTAGACAAGAAGTTAAAGTGGAGCACAAAGTGTCAGTTGCAGTGTTCACATCCAGAGCTGAGAAATGGGTGGGTGAGGGCAGAGAGGAGGACATTACCGAGGAAAGATGTGAGGGTGAAAGGGAACGAAGATTTCGCCTAAAGGTAACTGGTAGAGGTGTTGGTGGCTCGGAGGTAGCCAGATGTAGGTTAAATATTATGAAGTAGTGGTCAGAGGTGTGTAGGGTTTTACCAAAACTTTGTCTGCAACACAATTGCGTGTGTAAATTACGTCTAGCTGGCTGCCAGATTTGTGAGTGCTTGTGGTGGTAAGGCGTTTTAAGTCAAATTATGCTATGAGTGAATGGAAATTTTCAGCATAAGGCCTGTCCAAATGAATATTGAAGTCACCAAAGACTATAAGTGGGCTGCCATCCTCGGGGAATGAGGACAACATGCCATCCAGCTCCTCTAGGAAGGTGCCCAATTGCCCAGGATGGCGATAAATGACTACAATGATCTTACTAATATTACATTTATTTGATTAGAAGTGTAACATTATGTTATACAGTATATAATATAAAAAAATCTAAATAATAATTTTAATATAGCTTTTGGACTTTCTATTCCTCAAAAAAAGCACAAATTTCAATTGTGATGACAGTATGAAATGTCTCTTGAGCATGAAAGTCAGAATATTAGAATGATCTCTGAAGATCATGTGACACTGAAAACTGTGGTAATGGCTGCTGAAAGCTCAGTGTTTCAATCACAAGAATTAAGGGCATGTTTAATTAAATTAGAAAACCATTTATTAAATAAAATATTTCGCAATACAGTTTTAAAGTAATCTACATTTGATCAAACAAATGCAGCATTGTTAACCATAAAAGTATTCATAAAAGTTATTTAAATAAACATTAAAATGCCATACTGACCCCAAACATTTGAACTGTATATACACTATACAGACAAAAGTATTGGGACACCTGTAGGGACCATTACAGGTGTATATAGGGGTATCATTCAGATACTGGCCCAAAAAGACATGAGTGGCAAACCTATGTTCCACTGCTCCAAAGTCCAGTGGTAGCGTGCTTTACACCACCCATCCAATTCTTAGCATTGTACTTGGTGATGTGACACTTGCATCCAGCTGCTTGACCTTGGAAACCAGTTCCATAAAGCTTCCACCGCATAGGTTTTGTGCTGATATTAATGTTAGTGGATGTTTGGAAGTCTTCAGCTATGGAATCAGCAGAGCATTGACGACTTTTACACACAATGCACCTCAGAACATGGTAACTTTGAGGCCGAGTTGCTGCTTTACCTAGAGGCTTCCCCATTCCAATAATACAACTTACAGTTGCCTGTAAAATAACTATGTTGAAGGGATGACATTTCACAAACTTATTAAAAAGGTGGCATCCTAGCACAGCTCCATGCTTGAAATCACTGAGCCCTTCAGAATGACCCATTTTTTTACAACTGTTTGTAAATGCAGACTGCAATGGCTGGGTGCTTGATTTTATACACCTGTGGCATTGGGTCTGGTTGAAACACCCAAATTCAATAATTAGGGGTCCCAAAACTCTTGTCCATTAATTAATATTGCACATGGCATAAAAAAAATATATTTCATGAGGTCTTTAAGTCTCTGGCCTTGTCTATTATCTCCTTGTCAGTAGTGCCAAAGTATAAATAAAGACTTATTTTGCGGTTCCTTTTAGTATTGTGAAAAATTATCTGCAAGGTCCTTCATTTGCAAGCACAATTAATATTCAATATTCTTGTTAACACATGGTACTTTACACTGATATTTCCTTCAAATAGTAGTAGTTAAGCTCTTTTGAATCATTCATCCGTGTCTTAATATTAGTAAGTGACATGCCTCAGCACCTCTGTACAAAGTAATTGAGTGCAGCGTAGAATGACAGCTAGCCAGTGCTTAATTTGTCAATTATGGGGTCCTGGAACAGTAATGATTATGGCAGGTTGATGGGGGAAGTACCTGAACTTCTATTAGAAAGAGCCAAATTAACAGGAGCATTGACATCACATTTCTATATAGAGTTGTGAAGAGTTTAATGTTTAATATGAGTTTAAAAGTAAAATAATAATAATAAAAGTTTGTATTTTTTATTTGTATGAGTATTTTGCTAGTTATTGACAGCATTATTATTAACATTATCTGGCATTAAGAAAATGCCAAATTCTAAAAAAAATATTTCCTGATCCAATTCCATAGCTGCAGGATCTGGCTTGTTCCAGCACAAAATTAAGTTCTGCTGCTATCCATGCTGTAAAGTAGATATATAATTCTAACTCTGTTCTTCTAAATGTTAATGTCATCTAAAAAAGTATTCTACTGATTCCTGTTTTAAAGTGGTCACTCCAGAGGGTCTCATTTATCTTTTTTTCACAAAGATTCAATTGTTGAATTATTGAGTTTAGCTCGCAGAAGTAGCTAGCGCATTTGTAAGCTCAATTTCAGTGTAGTGTTGGATGAAACTCAAGTGCATTTGTAGATATATCAATGCTATATCACTGCAATTTGTACATATTTTATGAGGTGGCTAATTCGTACGAATTTCATACGACCTCACTCGTACGATTTGTCTGAACCCCAGTGAAGGGTAGGTTTAGGTGCGGTGTTAGGTTTAGGTCATTCGTACAAATTCATACGAATTGGCAACTCATAAAATATGTAAGATTTTTCTAAAATTGTATGAATTTGTACGAGTGAGGTCGTACGAATTTGTATAAATTAGCCACCTCGTAAAATATGTACGAGTGGTTTGGGGTCCTACACCATTTTTCAAGAAGTACGAAAAAAAAATATGTATAATAGCATATAGTATGTCAGGATAATGCCTTTAGTTAACTTCTCCAAAGCCAATTCAACTTGCTCAACTGGTTAAAAAGTTTGAATAATACTGACAATGTACACTAGGCTGACAGATGTTAAATGGCTGTCTGACACCCACAAACTATCTTAGGCTAGTCTGAGCAGTTTTTTTTATAGATATTTGTGCATTTTTTTACAGCATTGACCTGTGACCACCATTTCTCCCAACTGTCATCTCATTTGTTCCAATTGGAGAGCCAAGTGTCTCTCTTCAGAACTAGAGTTGGTTCAAATGTCAGATGCTCTTGAGAGGAATTGCCCCACTTTCCTTCCTTGAAGATCCACTCAAAGCTCTTTTGTCTCATTAATGTGTTGCATTCATTCTAATACCACCTCTTCATCTTTATATCCTACTATCGCTGAGCTCCTATGGGGGATTACACAGGATGTGCCTTAACCAGCCTGCCCTGAACATGTTCTCATCACAGGAAGCACTTCCCCCATTAACCATTAAGTGATCCTCCACATTACGTACAAAGTAATAACTTGACCCTTCAAAAGACAAACGCCTGTAGCAGTTGGACCTTGACTCTCTTTATTCTAGACGGCCATGTCATTATGAAAATATTCTCATATTGGAATGCTCAGATAAGATGAAAATGTTTACTTCATAGCTTGTTGCTTTCATCACTTTTATTTTTTTACCTCTCTCCGATGATGATTCCACATGTCCAATCGACCAAAAATATGCTTACGGTGGTCCAACTACTGCCGGTGGTGTGGAACACGCTGTAAAAACATTGTCCAGTGGCTGATTGGCTTGTGTCACCACCCTCAAACTGTGGAACCTGATCAGACTGGGACGATATATATATATAGATATATATGTATATGGTTCTTTGGTGAATTTCTGGAAGAGAAATGTCAAGTTCTGTCATGAAACTCTAGATGGCGCAGGCTGATGGGTCATTAATGCAAACTGGTGTATTCACAGTGTTAAACACTTGGCACAAGCTTGCTGCTTTACATTTAAATGGCTGATTAGCATTCACTAGAGCATTTCACAACGCACCTTCAAAGTTCCTCTGAAACCCTCCACCTTCAGCTCCACCTGTATAGATCAGCTACGGGTTATTATATATGCTATTTGTGGAGCAGCAGTATGATTTAAATACTCACATCACCGTATCGGTGTATGAATTGGCAGTAGCAAGTTTCTGTACTTACTTTGCAGAAGCTGCAGTAATCTACAACAACAGCAATAACCAACAGCAGCAGCAATGCAGCAGCGTAGTAGATCTATTCCACCAAGACCAAATACATTAACATTGTAAAATCCATTACCATGCTAAAATCTTCAGAGTGTTGTTAAGATATGAATCAAGTTATTTCAATAGGAATCCATGCGATCTGGAATTTCAAAAGAGGGCAAAACATTTTGCAACACAGGTTTCACAATGGGTTGAGGTTTGTCATTTGAATTTGCAGAGTTCACCAAGTGAAAGTGAGCAGTGCTTCATTCACTAATTTGACTGCCCTCTTTTACCACATTGACCTGTTGACCACCTCAAAGTTTCCACTCTCAACTGTCACCTCATTTGTTCTTAATGGAGAGTCAAGTGTCTTTCTTTAGAACTGCAGCTGGTTCAAATTTTAAATGCTCTTGAGAGGATTTAACCCTCTTTCCTTACTTAAAGATCAACTTCTAGAGCTCTTGTCTCATTAATATGTTGCATTCTTTCTAATTCCACTTCTTAAACTCAATATTGTAGTGTCTCTGTACTCCTACACAGGAAACTGGGCCAACAAATGTTCAACGATGGCGCAACTATCAAATTATTAACTATCAAAGCTGTTCGGACTGGGACACCAACAGATCACCTTGGGCTAATCTGAGCTGTTTTAATCAGCAAGATTTATCTCTGTTTTACCATATTGACTTATGAATACCTCAAATTTTCCTTTCCCAATTGTCACCTCATTGGTTCTTATTGAAGAGTCAAGCATTTATGTCCAGAACAAGTGTTGGTTCAAATGTTAAATGCATTTGAGAGGAATTACCCCACTTTCCTTTCCACTCCAAGAACTTTTGTGCCTCACTAATATCAGAATCAGAATCAGAATGAGCTTTATTGGCCAGGTATTTTTACACATACGAGGAATTTGTTATAGTGACAAAGCTCCACAGTGCAACAGAATGACAGCAACGGGACAGGACACAGACAACAAAATAACAATATACAAATAGGCAATGTACAAAATTGCAAAAACACTATGCAATACAGACATTCATGTGTGTACAGGTCTGACGTGCAAATTTGAAATGGAAAAAAAATTAAATAACAAATATTATATATGTATGTGGGTGAATAAATAGTTGTAAAATAGTGTTGTGTGTTCCACGTTAATGTCAGGTGTTCATGAGATGGATTGCTTGGGGGAAGAAACTGTTCCTGTGTCTGGTCGTTCTGGTGCTCAGAGCTCTGTAGCGTCGACCAGACGGCAGCAGTTCAAAGAGGGAGTGTGCTGGATGTGCGGGGTCCAGAGTGATTTTGCCAGCCCTTTTGCTCACTCTGGATAAGTACAGTTCTTGGAGAGTAGGGAGGGTTGTACCAACGATTCGCTCAGCAGTCCGGACTACCCTCCGTAGTCTTCTGAGGTCAGATTTGGTAGCTGAGCTGAACCAGACAGTTAATGATGTGCAGAGGACGGATTCAATGATGGCAGAGTAGAACTGTTTCAGCAGTTCCTGTGGTAGGTTGAACTTCCTCAGCTGGCGAAGGAAGTACAACCTCTGCTGGGCCTTTCTCACAATGGAGTCTATGTGAATGTCCCACTTCAGGTCCTGGGAGATGGTGGTGCCCAGGAACCTGAATGACTCCACTGCAGTCACCGTGCTGTTCATGATGGTGAGTGGGGGGAGAGCAGGGGGGTATCTCCTGAAGTCCACGATCATCTCCACTGTTTTGAGCGTGTTAAGCTCCAGGTTGTTAAGACTGCACCAGACAGCCAGCTCCTTAACCTCCTGTCTGTAGGCAGACTCGTCACCGTCCTGAATGAGGCCGATCAGTGTGGTGTCGTCTGCAAACTTCAGGAGCTTGACAGAGGGGTCTTTAGATGTGCAGTCATTCGTGTAGAGGGAGAAGAGCAGTGGGGAGAGAACGCAGCCCTGAGGGGCTCCAGTGCTGGTGGTGTGGGTGCTGGATGAGAATTTCCCCAGCCTCACAAGCTGCTGCCTGTCTGTCAGGAAGCTGTTGATCCACTGACAGACGGAGGTAGGGACGGAGAGCTGTGTCAGTTTATTCTGAAGGGTGTCGGGATGATGGTGTTAAAAGCAGAGCTGAAGTCTACAAATAGGATCCTCACATAAGTCCCTGGTCTGTCCAGATGCTGCAGGGTGAAGTGCAGTCCCATGTTAACTGCATCATCCACAGACCTGTTATATGAACAGGTTGCATTCATTCTAATTCCACTTCTTCATCTTAATATCCTACTGTTTCTGAGCTCCTACAGTGGATTACACAGGAAGTGCCTTATCAAGCCTGCCCCGAACATGTTCTCATCACAGGTAGCACATCCCCCCTGTTGACCGTTAAGTGCTCATCCACATTACATGCCCTCTGGAAGTAATAACTTGACCCTCCAAAAGAGGAACACTGCATAGCTGATTCACTGACTCCCCGATATGGCTCGCTTCTGATGAATGGCTCTTTGCGGAGCTGCTTTTTTTGCGCAGGTGAGGCAGATTAATAAAGTTTACAGCACATACAAGTTTCAGCCTTTTATCCCTGACTGCTGGTAATTTTCCTCTATCCTTCTCCTATTAATCTCTACATCAGACCGAGTTTGCTACCGCAACACCATGCTGTGGCTATTCCCATATTTCATCCTGCTAAGAGCCGCAGCCTTTTCACAGTCCCTAAAATATAGCTTTCCTCCCTGCATTCTTCAACAAGGGGTATGTGTAAGCCATACAGGGAGATACGGTTTGCAGTGCCTGTGTGAGTCCGTGTACGCCTATGTGACTGAACTAAATGATCCTTGGTGGTGATGCGCTCAGGAGTGATTTGTTAGGGCCCACGGGTATTGATTTCCCAGCTGCCCAAAACTAAAAAGAACAAATGATGAGCATGGATGAATCCTGAGCCTTGTGAATAAGAGCTGCGATGAGAGAGAGAGCACTGCGCTCCACCCATTTATCTCTATCAGAATATTCACTTCCCAGAACTTAAGTACAGCGTGTCATGTCACTCCTGAGCACTCACACCACTGCTGAACCCTTGAACCGGTGCTGCGGTATGCAAGAACGTGAATGTAAATATTTGTTGCTACAAAATAAGCTTCAAAATGTATCAGACAATTATGTGTTGCATTCTCTGTGATGTTGGCCCTGCAAATAATTAAGCAATTAATATATATATTTTTTTTATTATCATTTTTTTTTTGCTTAAAGTAATTAAACTTCTCACCAGAGAGTTATTTCTACCACATTAAACATTCTATATTATAACAGAAAATAAATTATTGTTATATTTTTGAAATAAAATGGATACAATTTTTATTTTGTTAAGACTAATTTAATAGCTAGCTTTTTCTGCATCATAAATACACAATTAAATATGTTCACACTTTTTTGTATAATTTGATACAAATACAGATTGACTGGGGGGGGAGTATTCCTAATAAAAAGAAATCTAATCACAAGTAGGCTGGAAACTATCATGTATCTTCTGATTTGAGATTGCAACAATAATAGGTGCTTATTTACCATGAAAAAAACTATATATTTGCAGGGGCGTTTCTAGGATGTCATTTTGGGGGTTTAGCCCTCAGAGAGACCATTATATACAATGGTACAAATTACCTAAAGAGTATTTTACTGTGCTTATGAAAACGGTATTACTGTATGACATAATTAGACACAATTACCTATTAAAGTTACAGAAGTTACTTGGTGAGTGATTCTCATGTTTTTCTTTTGTTGTTTGATTAACATTATTAGCCTAATATGAAATGCATGGATCCGTTTTACGGACACACATCCAATATTTTCTTAACTGCTCATGTTTATTTAAGATGTAACTGACTGTGTTTACCTGAATACTTGTCAAGACAGCCATTGTGACATAATATTTTGTGTATTTGTGCATTTTGCTCGGCAATAAGAATGATGCGGAGTCAAAAGAAGATGTCCCCGTGTCTGGAGTGTTTATTAAACCAATCATATAAGAGTAAATCGAGAGTCAGTGAGAGGGTCATTTGATTGGCTGCAAGAAGAAATTCCGGCCTTCCACTCGTGCTTGCAAATCGGAAATCAGTGAGAAAATCATCTCAAAACTGCAAGCGCTAAGACGCAGAAGTATGTATCTGGTTATTTGTGGAAAATTTTGCCCTACCCACATAAGAAGTAATTTAGACAGTTGCAACATTTTTTTTTCTACACACATATTGATTTTATGCAGTAAATCCATTTTGCAGTTCTTGATAAGGTTGTATTCACTTGCAAAATGCTGTGCACAGGCTTTCAATGCTTTTGGCTGTATTTGGGCGAAACAACAGTGCCAAAAGTGTAAGAGCAGACAAAATGGAAGTCAGAAGAATACAGATCATATTTATTTTGCCTTAGCATGAAGTTGTGTGCATAAATTACACTTACAAAAAAAAAACAGTAAAAGGCTGCAAATCTTTTTTTTCTTACACTTGAAACGTGATTTACACTTTTACAAATATTTTCTTGCACATGCACAATTAACTTACGCTTGCTATATTGTCTCATTTTATCTCCATATATTAATTTCACTGAGCTTGCTGCAGTACATTATGGGGTTTCCTCTTCCCCAACATATACATTATGATTTAAAATTTAAGCAAAAAACATATCTTCAGGCAGAACACGGAGTGACTGCAGTAAAGCTGACGCTCAGCTGATCGTAACTCCTCCCACTACAATTAATAAGATATATAAGTTCATCCGTACTCACACCTGCCATAGTCTGTCGCACAGACATGCACTTAGTCAGCCTTTAGTTTTGTCGCACAGACATGCGCTTAGTCAGCCTTGAGTTCTGTTGCACAGACATGCGCTTAGTCAGCCTTGAGTTCTGTTGCACAGACATGCGCTTAGTCAGCCTTGAGTTCTGTCACACAGACATGCGCTCACCCTCCTCCATCCCCAACTCCCCCTTATGCAGATACATGATCACTAACTGCTCACACATGGAGAGAATATCATCTGTCCAGCTCATTGCTAAATTGTCCAAATGTATTCACAGTACTGTTCTCTCTATTTGGAATATACAACCGTCGCATATAAAATATCTGGTAATTGCTTAGGCTTCGGGGGGGGGAATGGATAAGCTCAGAATCTGAACACTTCAGAGCGAAGCCTACCGCCAAATATAAAGTTCAGGTCCTCTACAATATTCTGACTTGAACAGTGTGGTCCTGACTGAACTTAAAAGAGTATCTGGAGCATATATGTGATGCCTGTGGAGGCAGCTTACCAAGTTTCAAAATACAGCTCTTGTCTTACAACATAAAAATGCTAGTAGTGCAGAGAGTGCAGTACACAGGCAATCAAGAGCATCTGTACCATTGTTCATCTGATTTTTTTTTACATAACTGGCAACGATGGCCACATTTGTATTCAAAGCCACGGTTACCTGCTTCAATCTACAGTCAAATTGACAGACGGGCCACACTCTCTAAATCAAGGACGTATGACTAAGCACTAGAGTCTGCTCAGCTTTGATTCACAGTTGTTTCCAGCTGTTCATGAGCCTGAATTTTGTGTGCGGATGTGTGTAACAGATGTGCTAGCAAAAGTATTATGAGCACAGATTTGTACCAATGAACTTGCTGAATCATAATGAGCCTCAACTGAAAACCCCAACAGGTTTTTGTAGACTTAAATGAAGACAGACAGTAGGTGATGAGATGCCACTGATACCTGCTGATTTACATACATCTTGTCTGTCCAAAAGAAACAAGATTATGTTTCAGCTTCTGAGTCCCAGCATTTTTGATATCACGAAGCAGGAATTCTCTTTGTTATTGGACAGTGCTGTTTCAGAGGAACTTTTTGTGTGGGCCTGTTAGAGACAGCTGTTTTCACATCAAACAAAAGAAGGCCAAACACTGACATCAAATAGACACAGGTTTTATTTGAAAAGAGAAGAACAAGGTACATGACAGTTCACACAGGACATGTTATTGCAATTTATCTGCACCGTTTTGTTTTTTATTGTTCATGTACGCACAGTAAACATATCTTGATGTCACTGTTCCATTTTGTGTTCTGAAGTCCCGTTCAGACTCGGTCTGATTTTTGCATGTGCTTCGTCTATTCTGCCCAATCTATAAAAAACAGCAGATGGCTGAATTCTGATGGCTCATTCTGCTATAGAAAATCAGAAATACACTTAAAGCACTGCACAACTTTCTGTTTCTGACACCTGTTTATCAGGGAGAAGAAATTAAATCAAACAGTATGTTTTCAAATAGTCATTCAGATTTTTGAGTACGCTATATGTTCTTTTATCAAACAACACCAAATACAAGTGTTCCAGATTTTTCCTCTGTGATTCACAACACCAAATCCACTGCATGGTACGTGTGGAGGGGAGCATATGTTGCTCTAAAACCTTTATATACTTTTCAGCATTCATAGTGCCTTCCAAAACATGCCAGCTGCCCATACTGTATGCACCCCCATACTCAGATACCCTCAGAGTCTGTGTTGTATGGAAACGTCTCCAATCAGGATTGCAAAGCCCTGCAGAGAGTCGTGTGCTTAGCTGAGTGCATCTCAGGGTCTGCTCTCCCATCTCTGCAGGACATCCACCTCAAACGCTGCAAAAGCAGAGCTGCTAAAATCCTCAAGGACTCAAATCACCCTGGTAACTGTCTCTTCATTTTACTGCCATCTGGCAAGCGCTTCCATAGCATGATGGCAAAAACTGAGAGACTTAGGAAGAGCTTCTTACCCCAGGCCATCAGGCTCCTAAACTCAAACCCTTTATTCTAACATCAACATGACTCCATTTAATAATCAGTAAGCTATTCTCCACCATCCGTATTGCTGCTATGTATATACCCTGTACAACCTGTTTGCATATTCTTCTTGCACATTCCTGCTTATATTATTATTTATTAAGTCTACAGTATACGGTCCTGCACATTATTTTATTGCACATTTTATTTTATACTTTTCTATCTTTTATTCTTACTTTTTATTTTCTACTTCATTTTTTTCCATACCTATATTTATGGATATTCTCTTGTGTTTGTATTTCATATACAGTAATTGCACTGTCCATGGAGCGGACCTGACTTACATTTCACTGCTGATTATATTCTGTATAATTGTGTGTGACGAATAAACAAATCTTGAATCTTAAAACTTGAATCCCATACCATCAGAGATGCTGGCTTTTGAACTGAACACTGATAACACGCTGGAAGGTCTCCCTCCTCTTTAACCTAGAGGGCACGGCATCCGTGATTTCCACCAAGAACGTAAAATTTGGACTTTAAAAAATTTGGAATTAAAAAAATTCTACTTTAAAAAATCTATTTTAAATGAACTTTGGCCCACAGGACACGAAGGTATGTTCACATATGGCTTCCTTTTTGCATGATAGAGTTTTAGTTGGCATCTGCAGATGGCATGGCGGATTGTGTTTACCCAACAGTGGTTTCTGGAAGTATTCCTGGGCCCATTTAGTAATGTCAATGACAGAATCATGCCGATGAGTGATGCAGTGTCGTCTGAGGGCCCGAAGACCATGGGCATCGGGCCAAAACAAATGTCTGAGGCCTTGTCCATTACGCACAGAGATTTCTCCAGTTTCTCTGAATCTTTTGATGATGTAATTCACTGTAGATGATGAGATTTGCAAAATCTTTCACAGATTGGAGAGCCTCTGCCCATCTTTACTTCTGAGAAACTCTGCCTCTCTAAGACATCCCTTTTATAGCTCATGTTACAGACCTGGGCCCGTATTCATAAAAATTCTACAAATCCTCTCAGAGAGCTCCTAATTTAGCTTAAAAATTTCTAGCTAGGAGTCTTAGCTTAAAAGTGATTCAGGACCAATCTGAGAGCAACTCTGAGCGAGGAAAAGACAAAAACTTTTATCTTAGTGAGGAGGCGGGGCTGACCCCGTTGCTAGCTATGACACAGTCTTTTGAAGACTGTGATTGGTTGGTTGTCCAAGAAGGAAGTAAGAGCGCTTTTAAGAGTAGGGTTTATTATAAGCCTTCACTTTGAAATTACAAGCGTAATTTTTCCTGTTTTACCGTACTCTCTCTCTCTCTCTCTCTCTCTCTCTCGCGCGCGCACACACACACACACATTATATTCTTTATTTTTTATTTACCATGCTGTCATACTTAACGTATTTTATAGGAAATGAACAGCGACACAATAAGGTTCTGAAAGTGCTGTAACAGACCCAAATCATCGCTGCTGCATAGTTGCATTTTTCCAGTTGCCAAATATGTTAATGTAGTTAATGTAGTGATTACGTCCATTTCTGGTGCGATGGCATTTCTGCGCAGTGTCAGGGATGTTAACATGTCTTTAATAAGATCTGTCACAAACATGATCCCTGCACGATCTAATGTGCAGCGTCTTATTAACTCACTGTCATGCATTGTGTGCAACACATTTCTTCTCCCTCTTCATGTTTCATCCATTTTCTCCACTGCTAAAGAAACTCTTAAGCCTCTTAAAAGTCCTCGTCCGTACTCCTAACAATTTCGGACCTTAAGACCTCTTTTAAGGGTTAAAGGGTGTTTCCTTTTAAAATTAAAGAAAAGTTCCTATTAAAGAAAAAAAGTTATTCAGAAAGCATCTTAACCCTTAAAAGAGGTCTTAAGGACCAAAATTGTTAGGAGTATGCAGTGTTGGGAAGGTTACTTTGGAAATGTAATAGGTTACAGATTACAAGTTACCCTACTTAAAATGTAATAAGTAGTGTAACCTTTCAATTACTTTATTAAAGTAATGTAACTGATTACATTTGATTACTTTTTGAAATTTCAATATTTGCAACTGTTAATCATTTTCAAACATGTAAAGCAGGCAGGGTTAACCTTACAGTAGTGTTCAACACTGATTGATGTCAGACTTTCAAATGTCTTCATCACTTCAATGAAGAGTATAATATTAAAATTTTAAAGGAGACATTGTATGCAAAATATCTTCATTTGCATATAAATGTGTCTTAGTAGCTACTTCATCGGAATGGTACGAAACTTGGTGAATATTATGGTAGTTTCTATGACCACAAAATAAAATAAATACAAATTGTAGACTTGATTCGAAAAAGCTATATGGCGGGGGACAAAATAGTCTCACTTGTGTTGTTCAGTCAAAAATGACCGCCATTGGAAATTAATGAGAAATATGCAAAAAATACAGTAATTTGTCTTGTGTTTGGTGATGATTTTTTGGCTCAAGTTCTGCATTTAAAGTCACACCAGAGGTGTTCAGCTGGGATTAGGAATTTGCTTTCTGCAGACCTTTGCAAAAACTCATCAGCATGATTCGGTCATTGACATTACTAAATGGGCCCAGGAATATTTCCAGAAACCACTGTTGGGTAAACACAATCCGCCGTGCCATCTGCAGATGCCAACTAAAACTCTATCATGCAAAAAGGAAGCCATATGGGAACATACCTTCGTGTCTTGTGGGCCAAAGCTAATTTAAAATTGACTTTTTAAAGTGGAAAAGTGATTTATTTTTTATTTTACAACCCCAAATCAGAAAAAGTTGGGACAGTATGGAAAACGCAAATAAAAAAAGAAAGTAGTGATTTCTAAATTTACTTTGACTTGTATTTCATTGCAGACAATATGAACACAAAATATTTCATGTTTTGTCTGGTCAGCTTCATGTCATTTGTAAATATACATCCTTTCCTGTCATTCAGACCTGCAACACATTCCAAAAAAAGTTGGGACAGGAGCAATTTAGGGCTAGTAATGAGGTAAATTGGTTAAATAATGATGTGATTTGAAAGAGATGATGTCAACAGGTTATTGTAATTATGATTTGGTACAAAAGCAGCATCCAAGAAAGGTCTAGTCCTTTAGGAGCAAAGATGGGCCGAGGATCGCCAGTTTGCCAACAAATACGTGAGAAAATTATTGAAATGTTTAAAAACAATGTTCCTCAAAGAAAGATAGGAAGAGATTTGGATATTTCACCTTCAACGGTGCATAACATAATTAAAAGATTGAAGGAATCTGGAGGAATTTCAGTGCGTAAAAGACAAGGGCGCAAGCCTAAGCTAAA
The DNA here is from genome assembly GCA_027422405.1 of Ptychobarbus kaznakovi. Lineage (NCBI taxonomy): Eukaryota > Metazoa > Chordata > Actinopteri > Cypriniformes > Cyprinidae > Ptychobarbus > Ptychobarbus kaznakovi. The sequence goes on from CM049806.1 coordinate 8,409,987, forward strand.
CAACCGTGATCTCCGATCCCTCAGGCGGCCCTGCATCAAGAATCGTCATTCATCTATAAGCGATATCACCACATGGGCTCAGGACTACTTTGGCAAACCTTTGTCAAGTACCACAATGCGTAGTTACATCCACAAATGCCAGTTAAAACTGTACTGTGCCAAAAGGAAGCCCTATGTTAACAGTGTCCAGAAGCGCCGTCAACTTCTCTGGGCTCGGAGGCATCTGGGATGGACCATCACACAGTGGAAACGTGTACTGTGGTCAGATGAATCAGTATTTCAGGTATTTTTTGGGAGGAATGGACGCCGTGTGCTCCGGACCAAAGAAAAAAAGGATCATCCAGACTGTTACCAGCAACAAGTCCAAAAGCCAGGGTCTGTCATGGTATGAGGTTGTGTCAGTGCCCTTGGCAAAGGTAACTTGCACTTCTGTGATGGCACCATTAATGCTGAAAAGTACATAGAGATTTTGGAGCACAATATGCTGCCTTCAAGAAGACATCTTTTCCAGGGACGTCCATGCATATTTCAACAAGACAATGCAAAACCACATTCTGCACACATTACAAAGTCCTGGCTGCGGAGGAAGAGGGTACGGGTACTTGACTGGCCTGCCTGCAGTCCCGACCTGTCTCCAATAGAGAATGTGTGGAGCATTTTGAAGCGCAAAATGTGACAATGAAGACCCCGTACTGTTGCCCACCTTAAGACTTGTTTGCAGGAAAAATGGGACAAAATGACACCTGAAACACTTCATCACTTGGTGTCTTCAGTCCCTAAACGTCTTTTAAGTGTTGTGAAAAGGAATGACCACATTACAAAGTGGTAAATGCTTTACCGTCCCAACTTGTTTTGGAATGTGTTGCAGGTCTGAATGACAGGAAAGGGTGTATATTTACAAATGACATGAAGTTGACCAGACAAAACATTAAATATTTTGTGTTCATATTGTCTGCAATGAAATACAAGTCAAAGCAAATTTAGAAATCACTACTTTCTTTTTTTATTTGCGTTTTCCATACTGTCCCAACTTTTTCTGATTTGGGGTTGTAGACGAGTCCAAATTTGACATTCTTGTTGGAAATCATAATTTCTCTTTGACCCTTGCCTTATACACAGATGCATAGAAGGCATAGAATATAAAAGGGTCCCGTCCAAACTGTTGCTATAAAATTAGAAGCACACAATTTCCTATAATATCATTATATGTTGAAACATTAAGATTTGTACTCATGGAAATTACTAATGTATACAAACCTTTCATTAGAAAGGGGTGACCCAATACTTTTGGCAATATAGTGTATATCCAGATCCACAACTTCATACAAATAAGTATTTATGCCTAAAAACCACTAGAAAGTTTATAAGCCTTTTATATAGAGCTATATAGGAATCTAGTGGCTAAACCATGGAATTGCAAGGTTTTCTTTTTTTTTTACTCTTACCAGATGGCACTAATCTGACTTCAAAATTTTATTTTAAAGGCATTGTCTCTATTTTAACATGAAATACTGCCATAATTTAAAAGCAATATCAAAATCTTAGATTTTTTCTAAGATTTTTTTTCTCATCTTATTATTTTCCCCATTATTTTCAATGGGAAAATATTGATCATAATTATTGCATAAATATTAAGAAGTACAATGAAATTCACTAAAAATGCAAAGCAAAAAAAGAAAAAATATTATGGAACAAAAATATATTACATTGATTTTACTGAAAATGTAAAAAGTTAAATTTAGGGTGTTCTGACTATTTTTGAACAGGAACAACACAAGTGTGACCCCCAAATGAACAATCCCAGAGGGTTAATACCCCCAAAACCTAAACAATTATCAATACGATGTCCTATTGCTTAGGCCCCTCGCATGACCGTTGACGGACTGTCCCGTATTAGCATATTTCCACCCTCATCCACTTGTACGAAGTCCGTCATTTTCTCCGCGTTTGAGCAGCTGTAGTGACAACAATGTCTTGTAAACAATGCAGGTGCTTTGTTGTTAGATGTAGGAGAATAAAAGAGTCCTAATTTTCTCCAGACATCAGAGCCACTGAGGGCGCAGTGGATTCGTTTTTGATGGTACTGCGCCAACGAATACACCTAAATGAATTTGCGCAAATAATTTTACTCCTTTGCTTTCTGAATGAGGGACAATTCAAGGCAGGTTTTGTAAAAAAGTTAAAACTCAATGATGGATCAGTACCCATTGTTCATGATCCAGCTGCACCTCCACAAGTAGTAAGTCTCACACTTTATATATATATGTTAATGATTATTTGCGAATCACCTTTGCTCTTACATGGAAGAGAGGGGCAGGGTGAGCAGAGCTCATTATCATGTAAAGAGATATGCAGCGAAATGAGTCGCTGTGAACAGAGCTGTTTTTGACCAGGTAAAAAGGGTGTTTTTTTACAGGACCACTGGCCATTTCAAGAAGACCCTAAAGAATCATACCCTTTGAAGCATAGCCACCACAAAATCAGACTTATTTTGAGATCATTCTGAATATAAATGCATATTTAAAATCATAACAATAAATAGTTAAATAGTACTGTTTTTGAAATCAAATCTTTGTGTCACGGTCCTGCTGGTGTGCCCAGGCTGGCCACCAGATGTCTCTGTGTGTGTTGAGCACATGGCTTGTTGTTTGTTGGTGCCATGTGCTCCCATGTCTATTGTCTGCCCCCTCCCATCTTGTCAATTAATCATTGTTTCAGTGGCTCCAGCTGTGTCTCCTTCGTTACCCTCGTTTGTCTCCCTATATAGCCTCCTGGTGTCTGCAGTCCTGTGCTGATCCGTTGTCGTACGTCGTGTGAGTGTTTCATGTTGACTTCTGCCAGTCTTCTGCCTGTTTTTCCCCTTCGGGGTGGTTTTTGTTGCTCTTTTGTTTAATTTTATTATATTAAAACCTGATTTCCTCTGCACTTGAGTCCTCGCCTCATCTCTCGTGACAGAACGGATCAGCCAAGATGAGGACTCAGCAGAGGAGGGGTTTGGGTCGCTCACCACCCGACACTATCTCCAGCCCCCTATCCAACGCATCCTCCAGTATGAGGCCCTGAGCTCCTGCCGTCAGCAGGGCAATGACGTGAGGAGGTTTGCCGTGGAGTTCAGTGGTGCAGCTGAGAGGCTAGGTTACAATGATGAGGCCCTCAAGGACCTCTTCAACAGCGCCCTTGATGAGCCCCTAGGCTGGTGGAGGATGAGTGGGCTGGACCACCTCACATTTGGGGAATTCGTCGAGTCTTTGGCACGTTACCCAGCTAAGGTGGCTGGTGTGCCTCAGGTGGTGGGCGACAAGGCTGCAGCTCCTCAGTGGCGGCAGATGGAGCTGCAGTGCCCCTAATGGCGGCGTCAAAGCTGCAGCGCACCCGGGATGCCGGTCGAGGCACGGAGCTGACGCTCGATCCAGGTGCCACGATTCCATCCAGACGCTCCGATCGGGGAGCCCAGCATTCCGCTCCGGTCCGGGAGCCCAGCATGGAGCCCGCTCCAGAGCCAGCTCGATCCGAGAGCCACGGAGTCCGCTCCAGAGCCCGCTCTTCCGGGAGCCCACGGAGTCCACTCCAGAGCCCGCTCGCCGGTGAGCCCATGCATTCCGCTCCGATCCGGGAGCCCACGCATTCCGCTCCGATCCTGGAGCCACGGAGTCTGCTCCAGAGCCCGCTCCGGTGAGCCCACGGAGTCTGCTCCAGAGCCCGCTCCAATCCGGGAGCACGGAGTCCGCTCCAGAGCCGCTCCGATCCGGGAGCCACGGAGTCCGCTCCAGAGCCGCTCCGATCGGGAGCCGGAGTCCGCAGCTCCGATCCGGGAGCACGCTCGCTCAGAGCCCGCTCCGATCTAGGAGCCCACGGAGTCCGCTCCAGAGCCGCTCCGATCGGTCCCACGCATTCCGCTCCGGTCGAGCCGATCTGTCCGCAGCTCGGTCAGAGCACGTTGCCCGCTCCGACTCAGGGAGCCCACGGAGTCGCTCCAGAGCCCGCTCCGATCTGGGAGCCCACGCATTCCACTCCAGAGCCCGCTCCGATCGGGAGCCCACGCATTCCGCTCCGGTCCGGGAGCCCACGCTATCCGGAGCGCTCCAGAGCCAGCTCCGATCCGAGAGCCCACGGAGTCCGCTCCAGAGCCCGCTCCGTTCCGGGAGCCCACGGAGTCCACTCCAGAGCCCGCTCCGGTCCGGTAGCCCATGCATTCCGCTCCGATCCGGGAGCCCACGCATTCCGCTCCGATCCTGGAGCACACGGAGTCTGCTCCAGAGCCCGCTCGGTCCGGGAGCACCGGAGTCGCTCCAGAGCCAGCTCCAATCCGGGAGCCCACGGAGTCCGCTCAGAGCCCGCTCGATCCGGGAGCCCACAGTCCGCTCCAGAGCCCGCTCCGATCCGGGAGCCACGAGTCGCCCAAGAGCCCTCCGATCCGGGAGCCCACGCATTCCGCTCCAGAGCCCGCTCCGATCCGGGAGCCCACGGAGTCCGCTCCAGAGCCCGCTCGATCGGGAACCCAGCCTTCCGCCCGGTCCGGAGCACACGGAGTCTGCTCCAGAGCCCGCTCCGGTCGGGAGCACACGAGTCTACTCAGAGCCCGCTCCGGTCAGGGAGCCCACGGAGTCCGCTCCAGAGCCGGCTCCGATCTGGGAGCCCACGCATTCCGCTCCAGAGCCCGCTCCGATCCGGGAGCCCACGCGTTCCGCTCCGGTCCGGAAGCCCACGCATTCCGCTTCGGGAGCCCACGCATTCCGCTCCGGTCCGGGAGCCCATGCAGTCCACTCCGGTCCTGGACCCCGCTCCGTTCCGGGAGCCCACGGAGTCCGCTCCAGAGCCTGCTCCGTTCCGGGAGCCCACGGAGTCCGCTCTGTTCCGGGAGCCCACGCAGTCCGCTCCGTTCCGGGAGCCCACGGAGTATTTTTTTATTTGCAGGCATACTCCATACTACCATATAGACCATTCAAATAACAAATACATTATTATTTTTCCAAAGCATTGTTTGAATTGCGAATGTAGCCACTCAAGGAACTTGAGACCAAGTGAAATCCTCTGGCGCCTAGACATTCCCGCTTCACAGCAAGTGAGACTCGTGTTTTGGCTTTTATGTATATATATATATAAAAGAGTAAAAATAAACATATATATATATATATACAGTGCTCAGCGTAAATGAGTACACCCCCTTTGAAAAGTAAAATTTTAAACAATATCTCAATGAACACAAAAACATTTTCCAAAATGTTGACAAGACTAAGTTTTATATAACGTCTGTTTAACTTATAACATGAAAGTAAGGTTAATAATATAACTTAGAGAACAAAATTTTCAGTTTTACTCAAATTAGGGTGATGCAAAAATGAGTACATCCCACTGAAAGTCTCTGGAGCAAAGCTAAATTTTAGACTACAAATGTCTAATTTATCAAGAATTCAACCACAGGTGAGTCTAATTATTCATTACACAGGTGACAGTTGACTATAAAAGGGTGTTACTTAAAGAAAACCCCTTCCCATTTCATGCTGTCAGCAATGGCACCACATGGAAGAGAAATTTCACAAGACCTGAGATAGAAAATAATTTCTTTACACAAGAAAGGTGAAGGCTACAAGAAAATCAGCAAAGCTTTACTTATCAGTCAGAATACTGTAGCAAATGTGGTACAAATATTTAAAAAAGATGGAACTGTAACCATCTCACAGAGACGTCCAGGTCGTCCACGGAAGTTAACACCTCGTCAGGAGCGTCTTCTGATGAGAAGGGTTGAAGAAAATCGACATGCAAGTTCACTGCAGTTATCTAAAGAAGTAGAAAGCCAAACTGGGGTGACTATTTCCCGTGACACAATACGGCGTACACTGCAGAGGAATGGCATGCATGGGTGCCGTCCACGAAAGAAGCCTCTCCTAAAGCCCAGGCACAAAAAAAGCCCGCCTAGAGTTTGCCAGGGCCCATGCTGACAAAGATGAAGACTACTGGGACTCTATACTCTGGAGTGATGAGACCAAGATAAATGTTTTTGGAACTGATGGCTTCAAAACTGTATGGCCTCGCAAAGGTGAGGAATACAAAGAAAAATGCATGGTGCCTACAGTGAAACATGGTGGTGGCAGTGTCCTTATGTGGGGCTGCATGAGTGCTGCTGGTGTCGGGGAGCTGCATTTCATTGATGGCATCATGAATTCACAAATGTACTGCTCTATACTGAAAGAGAAGATGCTACCATCACTCAGTGCCCTTGGTCGTCGTGGACTTTTCCAACATGACAATGATCCTAAACACACATCTAAGGCCACTGTTGTATTTCTGAAGAAGAACAGGGTGAAAGTGATTCAGTGGCCAAGTATGTCTCCTGATCTGAACCCAATCGAACACCTATGGGGAGTTCTGAAGAGACAAGTTGAACATCACTCTCCATCCAGCATCCAATCTCTAAAAGAGGTCATTCTTGAAGAATGGAAAAAGATAGATCTGGCAAAATGTCGCCAACTTGTTCATTCCATGCCTAGAAGACTTGGTGCTGTCATTAAAAATCATGGAGGCCATACAAAGTACTAGATTTAGTAGTTGTTGTAGTGGGGTGTACTCATTTTTGCATCACCCTAATTTGAGTAAAACTGAAAAATGTGCAATCTAAGTTATATTATTAACCTTACTTTCATGTTATAAGTTAAACAGATGTTATATAAAACTTAGTCTTGTCAACATTTTGGAAAATGTTTTTGTGTACTCATTTACGCTGAGCACTGTATTTATATATATATATATATATATATATATATTAGAATGTTTATTTTTACCCTTTTTAAAGTTTTCACTTCTCTTTAAATGTTGGTTCTTTTAAATTGGATTAAACAAAGTCATCCTGTCACCTTGGTTTACCTTAAAAAATAAAAAAACAACGACAACCAACCAACCAACAAATAAACAAAATGCCTTGAGACCCCTGCATTCTGTTCCATTCAATTGCATTTTTCAATGAAAGAGGGGTTCCTTAGTAAATGCCCTGTTTTAAAAGCCATGTCTCAAGTGAACACAATACAGCTCCTGTCAAAAAGAAAACTGTCTGAGAACTTCATAAATTCTTGGCATTAATCTAAACAAAGACATGCACCAGATAAAATTGCATTGATATTTAAATGTAATTCACTTAAATAACTACTGTCCTGATAACAATACTTGCCGAAGAAATTCAGCCATTTGCCAGTAAAGACGTGTTTTTTATTGCAGGAGAACTGACCAGTGAGCAGGAAAGGAGGTTATGAATGTGATGTCATAGGTGAGCTCTTTCTCATAACTCAGATGTTAATCATGTTCCTTTGATTTTTAGCCAATACGTTATGTAAAAGACCAACGTATTTGCAAGGAAGGCAGGGGTAGAGACCACTAAGACCAGCCTGTGATGCTTGCAAACTTTTCAATCAGACACACCAGAGAGACTCTGATAATACAATATGATTTACTCATCCTCATGTCAGTCCTAACATACCTTGGCAGAATTTCTCTTTTTGTGTTTCTGGGACAAGAATGAGGAGATATAAACCTTGAAAAGACTGGTCTATTCATACAAAGAAAGAGGCTGGCAACCACCACTTTCAAGATCAATCAATAATAAATTAATAAAATGAACATATATACATGTGTAAAAACACATAAAAGTCCACATGATGAGTTTTTTGTCTTTTCTCTTTGAGAAAAACTCGAAAGTTATAGCTGCAGTCCAATAACATGTAATAATAGAGACTATCTTTAACAAAAGAAAGCCATATAAACGTGAATGAAATGTACAATCTAATTTTGAAAGAACGTCTCAGGTTACGTATGTAACCATGGTTCCCCGAGTGGGGAACGAGACACTGCGTCCCCTAGGGGTCGCTACGGGGAACGCCCTCAGCGTGACTCGTGTCTGAAGAAACATATGGAAAAACACCAACTGTTGGCCGGCGACAGCCCATGACGTCACTACCGGTGCGACCATAATAAAAGGACCGCCGGGAGAATACATCATCAGCTTCTTCGTCTGAAGCTTGCGTCCGAAGCATGGCCCAAAGCCTAGGGGACGCAGTGTCTCGTTCCCCACTCGGGGAACCATGGTTACATACGTAACCTGAGACGTTCCCCTTCATGGGAACTCGAACTGCGTCCCCTAGGGGTCGCTACGGGGAACGCTATACCCACGCCACCATGCTGAGGGGAGTGCAAGCCAATTTCGCGAAAAAGGCGAGCACTAAACCAACTCTACCCGGCTAAGGGAGTTGCCCCCGGGACGATTGATGGCTGTCAGTGACATTATCCCCTACGGCCAGAAAGCCTGAGCTGCATACCCTAAAATCCTTACCTGCTGGGTGCCGGGACTACCGGACCCAGGGTAGAGCTCAAAGGTCTGGAATCAGAACGATTCCTTTAAGGGGATATGGCCAAGCACCTAGTGGTAATAACTAGGTCCTGGCCGGTCACTCAGAAGCTACCGCTTGCTCTGCACAAGCTTGCTGAGGGACTGTCTCAACAGACCCTTTGGTAGCGACACCCCTTTTTTTTTTTTTTTTTTTTTGGAACCCAAAATATATGGGACAAAGGGAGCGGGGCCCAAGGCACAAGCCGGGGCTTTGACCAACTCAAAAAAGGGCACGAAGCTGTGCGCGTAACCCTACCATACAGGATTTTTAGAAAGAACGCAGAACCTCGATGTGCGAACTTACCACTTGAGTGGATTTAAAAAAGTGCCCAAAGTCTAACGTGCGCACTTACCATAACATGGATTTTTAGAAAAGAACGCAGAACCCTTGATGTGCGATCTTACCACTGAGTGGATTTTTTTAGAAGTGCCCAAAGATCTAAGCGTGTGCACTTATCTAGATGGGTAACGTTCTATGGCTCCGGGGCGGAGAACTATTCACTCTTCAGAGTGAGAGGGAACTCAGACGCTCAGAAGGGAGCGGCATGCTCATAAATAACCCTCTATGGTGAGGGGAGCAATGCTAGCTCGACCAACAAAGAGAGAGACCTATCACAGAGCTCTGGGGAGCGGAGAAACTCATTCTACAGAATGAGAGAGGACTCAGACGCTCAGACGGGAGCGGCATGCTCATAAGCGACCCTCTAGGTGAGGGGAGCAATGCTAGCTCTACCGACAGCGAGCTCTGGAGAGCGGAGAAATGAGCCCTCGGAATGAGAGGGAACTCAGACGCTCAGAAAGGAGCGGCACGCTCATAGGTGACCCTCGTTGGTGAGGGGAGCCGTGCTAGCTCTACCCATGAGGAGCTCTAAGAGCGGAGAACTCATCCCTCAGAGTGAGAGGACTCAGACGCCCAGAAGGGAGCGGCATGCTCATAAGTGACCCTCTATGGTGAGGGGAGCCATGCCAGCTCGACCAACACGGAGAGCGACCTATCACAGAGCTCTGGAGAGCGGAGAACTCATTCGTCAGAATGAGAGGGGAACTCAGACGCTCAGAAGGGAGCGGCCTGCTCATAGATAACCCTCTAGATGAGGGGAGCAAAGCTAGCTCTACCAGCACGAGCTCTGGAGGGCGGAGAACTCATTCCTCAGAATGAGAGGAAACTCAGACGCTCAGACGGGAGCGGTATGCTCATAACCGACAGCAAGCTCTGGAGGACGGAACACTCATTCCCCAGAATGAGAGGGAACTCAGACGCCCATAAGGGAGCAGCATGCTCATAGGTGACCCTCTGTGGTGAGGGGAGCAGTGCTAGCTCTACCCATGAGGAGCTCTGGAGAGCGGAGAAACCATCCCTCAGAGTGAGGGAACTCAGACGCCCAGAAGGGAGCGGCATGCTCTTAAATGACCCTCTGTGGTGAGGGGAGCAATGCTAGCTCGACCAACAAGGAGAGCGACCTATCACAGAGCTCTAGGGAGCGGAGAAACTCAGACACTCAGAGTGAGAGGAAACTCAGACGCTCAGAAGGGAGCAGTATGCTCATAAATGACCCTCTAGGTGAGGGGAGCAATGCTAGCTCTTACCGACCGCGAGCTCTGGAGAGCGGAGAACTCATTCCTCAGATGAGAGGAAACTTAGACGCTCAGAAGGGAGCGGCATGCTCATAGGTGACCCTCTAAGGCGAGGGGAGCAATGCTGGCTCGACCAACAGTCGCATGAAGAGGTCCTGATAAGGACCTATCGGATTTCCCAAGGATTTGCAGACCAGAATAACCTGAAGACCAAGGAGGTTCCAAGAAACCTCCGAGGAGACCTCGGGTCCGGACCATCAGTAAGGCAGTTTTGATGAACCTGTACCAAAAATCATCATAGGTCCGGTCTGACTGCGGTCTAGGTTCCCACCTAACCTCGGTCAGGTGGCGGAGATGGTGGTTGCAGGGGAATTGGAGAGGGGAAGCCGATGATAAGGCCCCCCCCCGAGGGAGGGGAGTAGGTGTTAATTTTTACTCCAGTCCGGACGAGAGCGTTGTTGAGAACGCTTCGTCTGGATCACCTCCCTCAGGTCTCGCCTACCTCTCCTTGACCTGTACCTCCCTCTAGCCCTACCCGCAGGTGGGGGAGGGGCACGAGTCGCGACACTAGCCTTCTGTGCCGTCTCCGATCCTCAGACCAGGCCGGACCAGGACCCTGCTTTGTTCGGGCTCAGACCTGGGCCTTTGGGATGAAGGTTTCAAAGGCTGCTGAGCGCGGCCTCGCCTCCTGAACTTTTCGACCACCGTCTCGACGGAGGTACCGAAAAAGCCGGAAGGCGAGATGGTGCATCGAGAAGAAAGCCCTTCTCTTCTTCGAAGTCAGCCAAGTTCACCCACAGATGCCTTTCCGTTACCACCATAGCCGCCATGGACCTGCCCATAGCAGTGGCAGCCTGCTTGGTGGCACGGAGGGCCAAATCGTGGTGCGGCGCAGCTCTAGTACCTCGTCAGGTGGAAAGCCCTGACCATCATCCAGGTCTTTCAGCAGATCCGCCTGCTGGTACGCCTGGAGCACCGCCATGGTGTGCAGCGAAGCGACCGCTTGACCTGCTGCTGCGTACGCCCTGCCATTTAAGCGTGATGTATCCTGAAGGGACTTAAACGGCAAGGAGGGAACCTTAGAGAGGCTGTGTCACCCATAGAGAGATAGCTAGCTAGCGTCTCTTTACAGGTGGCATCCTCTCATAGCCGCTTTCAAGCATCCTGGCAATGTTAGCATAACTAGTATGCTGAAACCTGTGGATGCGGGAGGAAAACGGCTTTTTCCATTCCTCTCAACCTCTGTATGGAGATCAGGAAGGAATGGAAGGCTCACCTGAGCTGGGGGTTTATGGCCGGAGAGGTATCGCTCATCGAGGCGTCCCGGCGGCGCCGCCATCTTGGTTCGCTCCACGGCAAGTGAAGCCTCGCCGTGGCGCGTTCCATAACCTCCAACAGCTCTTCGTACGCAGGGCAAGAGGTTTGAGAGAGTTCAGTCTCAGCTTCCTCACCCTCAGACATCTCCTGCTCTTTCTGGGCATAACCCAGCAGAGCACTAGCCGCCGGATCAGATGACGTCAGAGAGATCGCGTCACCATAATCCAGCGGCTCGTGCGAGAGGGCAAGCTCCCTCTCTAACTCATCGGCCAGATCCGCCTGCGAGCCCCACGATTTCATTCTCCTCCGTGCCTCAGTCGCGGTGGGTCCCGAATCGCGGAAGCAGACGGCTGACCCTCTTTCCTCGAAAAGGGGACAGACGAGAACTGAGCTTTCTCATAGAGAACAGCTCACAGTGCACGCAGATTGCCCCCTCAAAGACACCGCGTGCGTGCTCTTCGCCCAAACAAACGACGCAACAATCGTGTGTGTCATCGGGTGTCAAATAACGAGGACACGGATCCACACACTTCTTGAACGCCTTGCTAGTGCTCGCCATGATTAAATAAAGGAAAACTGTATTCCTACCAGTATGCACGTTTCTTCAAACAGACCAGTCAGTGAAGACGAAGAAGCTGATGATGTATTCTCCCGGCGGTCCTTTTATTATGGTCGCGCCGGTAGTGACGTCATGGGCTGTCGCCGGCCAACAGTTGGTGTTTTTCCATATGTTTCTTCAGACACGAGTCACGCTGAGGGCGTTCCCCGTAGCGACCCCTAGGGGACGCAGTTCGCATTCCCATGAAGGGGAACACGCTTTTATTGCCAAATACTCAGCAGCTACATTTTTTATATGTAACATTATTTTGCTATTGCAGAAATTACTTTTCTCAATGTCTCTTTTTATAGGTATAGGAATAATAAAATGACTGTTGACCATGTATTGTCCTATTGCTTTGGACCTCAATTTATCAGCTTACCAAGATGTGTGAAGGGATGTGTGTGTGTAAAAATTCAAGAATGATAAATTATGAAATAATATTAATGAAAATGTAGAATAAAATAATACAATTCAAATTTTAACCCAAGTAAAATACAAATCAAAATGGTAACGCTTTAAAGAACAATTCTCATTATTAACATTATATATATATTTATATTATATTATATATATATATGCCATGAAATAAAATTACGATTTTGGATATCGACCACCACTAGCCTATACATAATTGCCACTAAGACTTCTGTGTGGGCAATAGAGACTGTTAGACTTTCTTTGCTTTAATTTGACAACAGATGAGTGGCCATCCACAGGGGGCCAATGGTGTTTGATGAAGTGAAAGGAAGATACCCTAGGGGTGCAAAGGCCAGTGAAAGTCTACGCAGGTTCTTCTAACACAGTTGTGTTTCTTTCCAGCACTCTAGCGTCTCAGCACCCCACAACGAGAGGCTGAACCTTCTGCTCTCCTCCGAGCTAATGGACACTGAAATAAACTACGCATCATTAATCAGTTGTCTGTCACATTACACCTGCTGTGCTGCTCGTGAGGCAGCCCTTTATCTCCCACACTCAACTCCACTCTAGTCTGCCTAATAGTGGCACTTTTGATGATGAACGGAAGGTTTTCTGTTTTATTACCTTTTGCTAATTCGAATAACCAAATTCTTTGAAGCATAAGTTTTGTATATTGCATGATTTTTCTGAAGTTGATAATTGTATTCAAGCTTATTAAGACTCTTTAAATGACAGTGTTTTTTAGAGTATGGTACATTGCCAAAAAATCTGACTTTGAACAGGAAAATAACATCACAAAATCCCGTTTTAACAAGCCCAGTTCAGGTGATTTGAAATCGTATTAAATTAGATATTTCTTAGTTCGTCTAACCCTAACGGATTAGATCTGACTTTATGCATTTTTCATCATTTCATACTTTGTTAAAACATACTAGCAGCACGACATTTACTACATCTACGACATTTACAAACATACTAGCATCACATTTTTTGCTGTTGTCTAGAACAAATCTTTGGATACTGCCATATAAAATAAAATAAATAAATAAATAAATGAAAAATAGGCGGAACATCCATTGCTAAAGTCTTGGGCATGGTGAATCATTATTATGACAACCAATGTGCTAGTAAATGCTTATCTATTTCTCCATAGCCACATACGTTGATATTTCCATATCACGATAATTGCTAAAACTTTTATCAAATTATTGAATTACAGTGGAGATCCAAAATTAGAGAACAATTTAGGAACACTTGATATTTCAGAAATAATTTAATCTTCATCCTTCAAATTTTTAAGGAATTTTAGTTGTGGAATTTTAGTGTTTTATAAAATGGGCACTTCAACAAAAACCCTTTATTTTATGGAAAACACAGTGATCAAAATTAGAGAACAGCACTGATTGTAGCACAAATAAATATTACACATTTCTTATGGTTACAGCAGTCCGAAATTAGTAGGAAGAGTATGGCCCTTGCTTTGAATGACTTCTGCATATCTGCAGCCGCAGGACATCACTAGTCTTTCACACTAACTCTGTCACCAAGGGTTTTCTAGAGATTTTCAATGAGGACTTTGGGCTGGCCATTTAATTATTTCAATGTTTACAGCATCAAGGATCTGCTTTACCTGTTTTGTAGTGTGATAGGGGCTTTGTCCTGCATGAAAATTGCTGGCTGATTGGGCAATGAATGCAGGGAAGGAGCCGTATGTTGCCACAGGAGGTTCTGATAAACACTTGCATTGACTCTGCTATGTAGCTGTATAAGAGGCCCGACATCTGCTGCAAAAAATATTCCCCAAACAATGACACTTCCTCCTTCACCTTACACTGACTTCTTTACACACTTTGGGTTCAGTATTTCCTCAGTCTGATGTCAAACAAAATGTTTCCCTTGAGACCAAAAAAGTAAAAATTGCTTTCATCACTTAAGTGAAATTTGGACCAGTTCTCCTCTCTCCACATAAAATGCTCCTCGACAAATGTTAGTCTAGCCTTTTGATTTTTTTTCTGCTGATGAGAGGTTTGGTCCCTGCAGAGTGGGCTTTCAGTACAAATTCTCTTAAACGTTGAAACACTATGCCAAGACAGATCCTTACCCTGTTCATCGCTGAACTGGTGAGCAATTCCAGCTGCAGCGTTGAACCGACTCTCCATTGAGATTTTCCGCATTATCCATTCCTCTTGTACATTTGTCTTTCATGGTTGACCAGCATTTCTGGGGGACCTGAATGAGTTAGTGACATTGAAAAGATGCAATATTCTATAGAAATCACAGATTCAGAACAACCAACTTCTCTTGGTATGGCTGCTAGAACAACATTAGAACAGCTCACAATCATGCAAAGTCAGAACAAATTGTAAAGTTAGGCTGCCAGTTTAATAGTGTTTGTCAGATAATTAAAGAAATTAGCACAACGATCCAGAATAATACCAATAACTGGGATGTATCTGAAAGTGGTCTCTATTTTTGATCGGTGTTATTTTTCAAATATCTAATTTAGTTTTTTTTATACTGTGCTTCAGAATATATTAAACTATATTAAAGTAAATTCAAATAGGACTAAGCAGTGACATTGATATTTAGGAAATTGCTGGTTGTTGTCTAATTACGAGTGCCACTGTGTGTGTGTGTATATATATATATATATATATTCAACCAATGAGAATATTCAAAAATAATAACATTTCATAGCAGCTGATCAGCACCCCAACTCTGGAGCCATGGTCTTAGTTATGTTAATTTAAATAATTTACACTATTTTTGTATAAATTATTTAGCTTACTAATATTCAATTGATTGTTCATCATATTAGTTGTATTTTTATTAAAAATTTTGTGCTGAATAGTTAAATATTTAATGCGATCTAAAAACATTTACAATAAACTGTTTCTGTCTATTCACATGAAGAACATTAAGTAATGTCCCAATGATAGATGTGAAGGAAGTTAAAATAACAAAAAAATTGATCTGCAGACTCATTCTTTTGCAGACAATAAATGCTGTGCTTGCAGAAACCTTTATATATTTTTTTCTTAATATAACTTCCTCATTGATTACCTCCACTGCCTGAGAGAAAGAAAGAAAGCAGCTGTTAATTTTCATTTTGCCTTCTCCATTGAAAGATGAAGGTCACTGCTTTGTGAGAACAGGAGATGAGCATCACTGTCTGACAGATAAATATGTGTCCTTCCTCCGGAGCCAGAAAATATAGGAAAGTCTTGAGTTGTGCTCCTGTGCTCAGCATTACACACTCCAGTGTTGTGTACTATTATGAATCATCTGAACAGCTAGGTATGTGCTGTAGTGTGGGTGTACCAATCAATTCAAGGGTTTACTGCAGACGGGAATTCAAAATAATTATCCCAAAGTAACTGCAGCACTCTGCCGGACATTAGACCTAATGGAAGTGACTCTACAGGAATGGTAAACAGCTATTGTTCCAGTGTTATATTAGAACAATGCTATTGTGTGAGGATTTAATGTAATCACAAGAACTCTCACCATTAATTTATATAATTATTTTTTTGGTTTCTCCGTTATGACAGACAGTCTTTTCCATTGGCTCTGGCAGAGCAATCAGGCAGCGGAAATAAAGAGTTGTCGTGTGTTTATTAGAACATCGGCTGATGTAAAGCTACTCTGTCAGCTGTAATGCTCAGAACACAGAGACCACAAGCCCAATCACCTGACAGGCCTGGAGAACCTGCAGACTGCATCCAGACAGCTGTAGCTGGAGTCCAGCAGCGCTCAGATCAGATCTGGACTGATGTTCAGGTAAGTCATGAAATCATCTGTTTTCTGTTTGTCACCGATGCCAAGCCAAACCAAATGGTCCAGGACCTTCAATGTGGTTCCATGGGTTTCTTGAACAGCTGACGGCTGTTGACATGATGCCTCTCTATTTCCATTCAGCCTCTTTTACTGTTTAGTCTCATGAGCTCTGGTTCTATTTTGTTGAAAACAAACTACATAACTGAATGTACTGGGTTATTTTCATTCTCAAAGCAAACAGTGAAAGCAGAGTGTGTATCATATCAATTCAAGTCACCTTTAAGTCACACTGTGTCAAAGCAGTCTCACAATGATAAACACAAAAATAACATATCAATTATGGAAATCCATAGGGCTGCGTCTGCTTCACTTGATTTATTAAGCATAACATGCCTCATGTATGCATGTCTTCACAAAGCAAAGCAAGGGAGATGTTACAGAGAAATCAATTTAACAGCAGTTATTCAATCGAAAATACATAAAAAAATCACCTTGTAAAATTTTACAATTTAAATTAGATTTGAATATATTATAATATGTAATTTTATTACAATTAATTTGAAGAGAATAAAAATCATGTTTAGAGAATGTTAGACCCCAATTGTTTGACGTCTGAATCTATTTGAAACATATTACAACATATCACTTTTTGATGACTAGAATTTTGCAGAGACTTCACACAATGTAATTATTGTGTGATTAATTATAACCTCAAACATAGATGTTAATTAAGTAAAAGAAGTTCATTGCATATTGTTTTTGCAGTAGAATATGTTTCCTATTTTTCAATTATATATATTAATTTCTACTAATAATTTGAAGTGATGCAAATGATAGCAGTACAACTGCTTCTTAATAAAAGCAATAAACCACTCCAGGACATTCATTGCAGTGATTTTACTATGCTTTACATTGTGCCTAAATTTCTCTTGTTCGTAGACACGAGTGGCTTTATTAAAATGCTAATACAACATGGTAGTTGTGATTATCCATTACAAAAGTGGTTTAACGATTTTGTTATTTCCGTGCCAGGTGACCTGCTTTCTGTATCAACCATCAGTCATTTTCAGTGTATTCACTGAACTGTAACTGATCTAAATCATGTACTGCTTTGTACTGATTGTATAATCGATATGCTTTTATAAAACAACACCACTGAATATCCAGCTGTGATAGTTACTGGTCAGCAGCAGGGTCTGAACTTTAATACCATCAAGACAATGAAGCAAAATGTCTGTGATTACCTCGGACACACCTGGAAAAACAATAGCTGAACCCTTCACACAGACGACTCACCTCTTCAGGACCTGCGGCATTGTTGCAGCCGTTTCATTAGCGGCTGGAGACCAGTATTCCATTGGCTGAATTGCGATCATTATAATAAAATGAAATGCTGTTTCGACCCATTTTGCGTCTGTATTTTTGAGTGAAATTGTATTCAACAAGAAAAATAGACACTGGTCTTGGTTGTATCCATTGGAAATTGGCTGAATTATGAAAAGTAGTTAGAAGCCAAGAGCTTTTGCCATTTAACATGACCCGGTTAGCCTTATTCGCATGAGCCTGCCACTCCAAGAATAAAAAGTCCAAAAGTGCAAAGCAAGTTCAGGATGCTCAGTTATGTTGTAACCATTATTGAAGATTGTAGACTTATCTAAGCAGGAGCTATGATAAGATGATGCTGAGGCAGAAATGGGAAAAACAGATCTCCTGGAGGTGATGGAATTGGAGGGCGACATTTCAGATTTACAGATACATATCCAACGGGAATTGAACTGGAAGGGGGAATATGGGAAACTGATGAGAATGCCAGTACTGACAAGCAGCACATTGCTATTTGTGTGTCAGTACAGTTAGAGACGGAGGCAATGTTGCTGTTGATGGCGGCCGCCAGCATCAGAGCAGGTAGGGGCAAAAGAAGGTATGATTAAATAAATAAATGACATTGGCTGATTAAACAAGCAGTACAGGATGCCAGGGTAAATATAAAATGTACAGAATATCTGTATGTCTCATGCAACAATCCTCAGAGGCAAGAAGGCAACACCGAATGGAAAAGTGAAAACAAATCTTCAGATAAACAAAAGCACTTGAGACAGAGCAATGAATTTGTACATTTTCTAAGGGAAATATAAGAGGTGCTTGCCCTGCAAACCAAACTGACACAGTTTTAAAGTGTTGTGGGTGGTTGGCAGAGCAGGCTTATGCATAATGCACATAAAACTGGATAGTACTTTCTCAATCAAGCAAGCTGTAATCTGGTTGGCTGGATTTACACAATTTCCGGAGATCATCTTGTGTGGAAACGCAATCATGTTTGTAATATGCCAGGTTAATATAATGAGAAAGAAGATATAATGACTGGATTGGCCAAAGTCTTTGAGGTTAGTGGCATCACATCTTAGATACTGTGAGTTTTGTTTGAGGCACTTTGTAGCAGGCTGGTTGTTCAATTTACTTAAAATTAGCTAATGCAGCATGATTATTAACTGCAAATGGGCAGGGAATGTGTAGGTCCCAGCATGCTTCGCATAGGTCTTCATGGGTAGAGTAAATTGCTTATAAGTAAATAAGGACTATATTCTAAGATTTCTCCTCTTCCGTGTCAGTCCCTGCTCCACATTGCATCGACTGACCTGGAAGAGAAGAAATCATTGAATAAAATCATTATTTTTGTTTTCTTTGTGCACAAAGAACTAGTATTCTTGTTCGGTATTCTTGTAGCTTCAGAAAATTAAGGTTGAACCACTGATGTCACGTGGACCATTTTAACGATGTGCTTACTAGATTTCTGGGCCTTAAAGGGGTCATATGATGCAATTTCAAGTTTCTTGGAGTGTTAAAAGCTGTTCATGCATAGAAAAGATCCCTGAAGTTGCAAAGTCTCAAAACCAAAGAGATATTCTTTATACAAGTTAAGACTTGTCCACGCCCCCCTGAAACGGCTCATTCAAACATGTCTACATCATGGTGTGGGGAGATTTTCATAACACCACCCAAATGTATATGCAAAGAAAGGGGGAGTGATTTTTATTCTCGCTGTAGTATTGTTGCTGCCATGTCGTGGAGACACTGTGTTTCGTTGTGAAAGCAAAACTACCTTGTTTGGGCTCCCAAAAGAGGACACAACTAGAAATCAGTGGTAAAGTTGTATTTACAACACTGCTCCAGAACAGTTCAACCCAAATTCCTGAACCTGGCAGAAGAGTAGCCTACAATGCTGGCTTGCAAAAAGGCTGTTTCTATAAAGTGGGTCAATTCCAACATTGCAAGGACAGTCTGATGCTTCTGACTCTCTGCCTGCAAGTACGTTTCTGCTACTGGCGATTCAAACGAGAGTTTTGAGCAGTGTAGAGTAGTGCTTGTTGTTTGTCATTTCTCCAATCACAAATGCAGGCATAGTAATGTTTACGCAGCGCGATTCAATGTGACGCGTAAAAAGACAGTATAAATCATTATAATCAGTAATTATGTCCCCACTGGATGCAACAAATATCTCGTTTGTAATGGGTTTTATTGTTTTAGTCTCGTCTCGCCGGGAAACGCCATCACAATACGGTGAGGGGCGTAACATTTCCGTATCACGCTTGAGGTATTTGGCCAATCACAATGCACGCTTCTCAGAACGTTGAGCTTTCTAAAAATCAACGCATTTCAGAAAGGCGGAACATAGTGGAGCAACAATAATGGACAGTATGTGGAAAATAATGTGTTTTTTTACCACAAACCACGTAAACACATTGCATTACACCAAATACACAAAATAATTAGAGATGCACCGATTGAACGGCCAGTGATCGGAATCGGCCGATTTCTCACATGATGAATAATGCATTTATGTCGTGCCAGATGAGGCTTGAACAGCATGAGTGAGTGTATGAGAGAGACAGCACACACAAAGTAACTCAAAATGTATAGATGCATACTGTGGTAGAAAAAAAAAAGATATTTACAAAATATAATTTAGGTAAGCAACATTATACGACCATGATGTTGCCCTGAATATTAATATCAACACGACTGCAATGTGACACTGATTTTATACAACAGTATTTCAATAAATAAGGAAAAATTAAGTGACTTAGATTTTAGACAAAATACTGACTGTTTTTGCTCAATTTCTCATTGAAAATAGTTGCGATCAAAGCCACAGCAGAACTGTTGTGTGTCTCCGAGCCACACAGCGGTGTTTCGTTAAAATGAAAGAGTAAGTGATTCGTCGTTACTGCCAATTGCTTGTTTCTGAATGAATCAGCAGTTTGCATGGATGAGTATGACTTGCTTCTAAAATACATTTTCCACCATTACTGGTGGGTCTAAAAGTATCATTGCTTTTTATCATTTATTTGTTTGAATGTATTATCTTATAATTATTTATGCTTTTAATCAGTGTAAATGCATTTATGGCACCCAGCTCATTAAATGTCTGTGTGCACTATAACACTCAGATGCAGCTTTGTTTCCTCAGCAGTAATATAGAGTGTTATACTAATTTAATTTGAATGTCAACAGTTTCTTATTATTCTATGGCATTAATTAACAAGTAAGAATTTGATGTGAAAGATTAATCTTATTTGTACATATATTAATATTAATGAAATGAAAATATCCATCTGTAGTGCAATACAAATTATTTAACATGCTTCATTATAATATTAAAATGTTAGAGTAAATGCTATGTGCTAATAAGATTGCCAGTATGCTTGTTTCAATAGATGTGCACTACGTATGTCCTCAGCAGTGGAAATATAGAGTTTGTTAATACTAATTTCATTTGTATGATAACAACTCTACAGTTTTCTTTTTATTCTCCTGAATTAATTGAAACAAAGGTTAAGATTGATTTGATGAAGAGGATTTGAATATGTTGCAATAGAGTAGATAGTTGTAAGACATAGAGCTTAACGTGATTTAATACATAGAGGCATGAAACTACATATTTACATGTAAACTATTTACTTCAACTCATTTTAAGTCTATTTCCTCCTCTTTCAAGTCACAGAGCACTTTATTTTGAGAGTTGTTTAAGTGAGAGAAAATCTGTAACTCAGTCCAGATGGGGGGAATTGTAATGTTTAATAAATTTATTGTATTATGTAAAAATGTTTTTGTTTAAATTTGCATAGATTTTTGTTTGTATATGCTGTCAATTATAGTTCTTAGAAAGAAAATCGGAATCTGCAAAAATCGGTATCGGCAAGTCAGACTTCCAAAAAATTGTGATCGGTGCATCTCTAAAAATAATGTTCTTTTAGGAATGTCATATGACCCATTTAAACATGGTAGTTGCATTCCCATCTATGCAGGGTCAAAAAGCTCAACAAAAGCTCAAAAACAACAACAACAAAAAAACGCTGGAGGAGGTGGAGATTTAGATAAAAATAAATTGTTTGCGTTGTTAAACTTTCACTAGAAGTCAGTGATAAAGTTATTTGTTCTGTTAATTGTTAGCTATTTTTACGAACAAGACGTGACAACACACTACTAAAGCAGCTCTTCTTTGTTTCCTCTTGCACAGCGCAACCAGGACTCACCCTGAAGTAGTCTGAACGAACCATTTGTTGTAATTTCTTTTAGAGTGTACGTTGTAATGTTGCAGATCTTTTTATGCTTAAACAACAATATTACACGTTAACTAAAGTTGAACATTTTAAATTGTAATTTAATTCCTTCTATTATAAACGACACTATATGGCTTTGCAGTTTGCTGCATTGTTTCTAGAATGTTGCTGTGTAGTAGCTCAGTTATTGCTAGATGGTCTCTAGGGTGCTCTAGATACTGGCCCAAGTTTAAATAACCCAGTGCCTATATGTTCTATGATAGTTTGGTCCGTAGTTATAGCATAGCAAACCATTTCTCCCCCTCACACACATAAACTCACAGCAGGACTTAGAACTTAGAAGTTGTTGCTTATCAATAAAGAAGAATTCCCTAGGGCTGTCTCCCCATATCACAACTTCCTATTTTTTGCTATTCCAGCCAGTTAATCTCTGAGCATACTGAATTGGATATGGAACACATTCTCTAGACTGGCCTCAGCACCACTGCAAAGCTATGGAGTGATAAGAAAACACTGCTAACCGGACAGATTCAAAGCCCACTCTTGCACATACTCAACTGGAGATGGCAGAGATGCAAATGAAGCTAATGTCCCCTAAGGCCTTGTCCAATAATCTACAGCCACGAAGAGATAATTTCTCTGAGTGCCATACTCTGACAACTCCTTATTCTGTTGTGCCTTTGATCTTTCTGGAGTCTATTACAGCAAATAAACAGAGACAGGCTCCTTACAAGAGGATACAATTGAGGAGAGAATTTTTAAAACCAAAATGATTTAATTATTCAGTTGTCACGTCAGGCCTTTGATTCAAAAAGAAAGAAAAATGCTATTTGTTTTTCAGTTTATTCCATTTCATGTACATCCCACTAGCTCAAACTAAAATCCTTTCAAGTTCATTACATGAAGTATAATCTTTCCTTCTACACAACATATTTGCCTGAAGCAACATCCTCCATTCGCTCCCTGTTCCAGGAAAATCACTATATAAAACCCTACCAAATGCCCGTTTCTGATATACATAAATTCTGCTTGTTTCCGATGGAGTGAACCTCTTGACAAATTCATACTATAACAGAATATATTTTGAAATGTATTTATTTAATTACATTTTGAACTGTAATATTTCACAATATCATTGCTTTTTGTTGCATTTTCTATCAAACAAATGCACCCTTGCTTAATTAAGCATATGAGACTTTCAAAAACATTTAAAAAATATTTTTGATCCAAAACGGTATATGGTTATGTTTTTTTCTGATTATGCTGTTTGCAATTGTTTCATATTTTTGTGCGCAATACAAATTAATAATATTTTTTAATTGGCTTTTTTAGCATGCAGACAGTATTTTTTTAGTATGTCTTTGTGGGCAAAACACATTTTGAGCTTGTATGTGCTACAGGCTACTTCACAATAAAGCTGCAAAGTTGTCTCAAAGCCCACAATGATTGCATTCATAATCTCTTCTACATAATAACATAATTCCTTGAAGCCAACTGAAATATTTCTGCTGTCAATAAAAGAGGAGATATGTCTTTAAAACGTAATCCCCCACAGAGATGAGAAATCATATTAGGAATTAAAGAAAGCATTTCTAAGCTTGGAAATTTAGACAATTATGCTTAATGGCGCTATGGTCTGTTATGATAACGCTATGAGCTTCAAACAGCTATTATGTTCTGATGCCGTCCTGATTTTATTAAGATTTACAGCAATTTTGTATAATAAAAGGAAACTACATCAACAGTAAAACACAATAGCGGTCTTATTTAGGCAATCAGGTTTAGCAGAAGTATGGAGTACCAGCGTGAAACATTGTAATGGACTGTTATAAATCGAAAAGTACAGGCAAGGTGAGCTGTGTCAAAACCATGTTACACTGTGGATTTTTTTTTTTTGCCATGAATCCTATTGAAGTGGAAATGTTGCATGTGAACTTCCTGTCAGCTAATCTAATCGGGAAATGTCAGAGGAAGTGAGCGTGCTCATATCTGACATCAAAGACAACTAATGTCTCACCTTGATGAGCCAAACCAAATATCATTGTTGACAGTGAAATTCTATATATGCTATACACTATATATTTTGCCAATAGTGTAGCGTTGTATGAAGCACAGCTCATTTAGAGGTCACTTTTAAACCAAGTGGCTATTTGTTGGACACACAGTGAATATATGCATGTCCAACTTGAATAACAACCCTAAGCAAACACGCCTGAAGCAGCCAATCAGGCCCCTCAACACTGCTTGAAAATTGCTGGTGTGCTGAAGGTTGGAAATAAACATTCCAGGAGAGTGGGTCCCGAGGAGCAGGGCTGAAGACTAATGCTTTATGCTGGGTACACATTAAACGATTTTTTAAATCTTATAAGATCTTCAAAATGTGAGAGACCACAAACAACATGTTGAATATTTACGATTCACGATTGGGGCATCTCCAATGTTCTTCCGAGCAGATTCAGTTACTCTTAACACACCACACACCACAGAAAAAATCTGATAAGATAATCTTTAGAACCACCAAGATAATCAGGACATTACCTAGGATTGTTGGAAAGGGAGAAATCAGCCCCATTATTTCATGGTGTGTACCCAGGATCAGGACTGTATGCAGGTTTTTATAAATACGAGGTCCCAAAATAAAGATTACTAGGGGGGTTCGGGGACATGCTCCCCTGTGAAAATTTAGATTTTCCTGACCTACATGTGTGGATTTTAAGATGTTTTGAGGCTCATAAATTGGATAACAATATAGGTTTAAAACCAAGTCAGTAGCATACATTATTTTTCAAGATAACAGATTCTTAAACATGAAATTAGAAGTTTATTAGTTTACATCCCTGAATATTTCTGTCGATCGTTTAACCTTTCTATGTTAAAACAGCGGTCAAATTGGGAAATATTTGGTTTAGCTACTTACATCTTGCACTTCATAACTGTCTGAGGTGTCGAGCTGCATTTTGTACACTTAGCGCCTCTGTACATAAACCCTGCTTACTTTGATTTGATTGGCCATCCACCACAAACACTTTGACATTGATGAGCGCTGCGCTGTAACGCTGACGCTGAGGCGTCTCAGATGAGATGATCTGTTCTCTTGGCTTTTTATCCTTGCAGGCAGCACCAAAGTTGATTTAATATAAGGTTATTATTTTACAACTTTTATTATTGGAAAAATACAGAGGTCCGGAACTTGGGGACCTCAATGATGGGTAGGGCCCTGCCCAGGATTAGTATATTCATCAGCCAATCAGAATGAAGCATGTAACAGCATATAAACCAATCAGTTTTCAGTATGGAAAGCCCATAAACCAATCATAATTAAGCATTTAACTGCATATAAACCAAGCAGCATTCTGTTGTTCAATGTGGCGAAGACAAAGAAATATATCGCTGTCACGTGAATCCCCCCCCCCCCAAAAAGAAAGAATTACACGTATTTGGAAATTTGTCAACCAAGAAGCTTTCTGTTTGGAAAATTCATCAACCAATCAGAATTAAGCATCTAATATAATTCAAACCAAGCAGCTTTCTGTTGGTGAGTGTGGCTAATACATGTGACAAACTTCAAAGAGTTGTGAAATCTGTGTGGGAAAATCCCTAAAACAACTTGAATTATTGATTGATTCATTGATTGTTAAACCACATTAAATGGCATTTTTTTATGTTTTTTAAAACAATATGAAACTGAAATGAATAGAATCAGCGATTTTTTTAAATTATTTAAATTGACCCATATACAATTTATATAAATTGCTGTGATACAACCAATGTAATATAGTGGTGATAATGTTTGTTTTTATTTAAAAAAAAATTGTATTCACTGGTGGGCTTTGAACCCATTTTCTCAGGTAATCACAAACTTTTGGACCCACTGAACATCAACACAGAAAATTGTTCACCAAAGTATTCCACAGGGTAAAGAAAGAGCTTTCGCATTACCATTTTCTCCATTAGAGATACAATTGTTATTTTATGTTGTCGTTGGCGGTTTTCTTGCCAACATTCTCTCACTGACAACCAGAGCCGATCCTCCCTATACGCAGAATACGCAAGCTGCGTAGGGCCCCCGAAACACCAGGGGGCCCCCTTAATCCAAAATATGTTTTAATTTTGAAACTGCATTGCATCCAACCACACACGCCACCCCCCCACCCCCCCGTTCTGCGTAGGGCCCCCAGAAGTCTAGGATCGGCTCTGCTGACAACCCTATAATATCATGTGCAGAGACAAGCAAAAAAAGCAATCAAACAAACAAAAACTTCTGAAAAACACAATTACAGAGCTGATGCATGAAATGCAGAATATGACCAGAATGCTGGCAGCAATATTTTCCTCTGCAGTTGATACTTGAGAGGGTGGAACCTGCTTCAGTAAGAATTTAACTTCTCTTCCTTGAGATTTCATTCTCTGTCTCTCTCCTTTTTAAAAAAATAGAGACTGTGATTAATCACCAACAGCTTGAATGTGCTGGCTCTGCAAAAACAGCAATGCCACTGATCACTCTCTCTCTCGCCACGTGGAGAGAATGTGAAATTGAGTGATGTGGACCTCCTCAAAGCCAGTAATCTCTAATGTAGTTTTGCTATTCCTGCCACCCATCCTATCTCACTGGAGCAGACCCCAGCATCTGTGCCTCCTATTAATGAAATGAAGGGTGAGGTAAGGCTAAGTGTTTAATAGATTCTTCCTTTAGGGAGATGGACACGGCTAGCCACAGAAAACAGTTCTGCTTTAGCTTTGCCCTTTAATAAAGCAGGTTTATTACTTTGAAATGAGCCATAGGAAAGTTATTACCCAAAACAACACTTTGGAAACATAATTTGCCTGTTTAAAGGCACACAATGTTAAATGGTTGATGAGCACAGGGCTAAAGCACATGGCTAATGTTCTGTTTGTAGAACAACTTACATTTCCATTAAAAAGAATCATAGCTTGCCCTCTTGTGTGCCTAAATAAAACTCATTTACAGCTAGTATTAGCATCAGTTTTGAGCAATCTAAAGTTCTATAGTGCTAAATACAGGTGAAGAAAATGGGGTACAGAATACTTTGCATTCAACAACAATGCATTTGTAGTGTAAATGCATATTACTATAAATTACTAGCAGTGTTCATATTACTAGAATATTGGCTGTTTATCAGTACTTATAAAGCACAAATGTGACCCTGGACCACAAAAAACAGTCTTAAGTTGCTTGGCAATAGTAGTAATATTTGTAGCAATATCCAGAAATACATTGTATGGGTCAAAATTATAGATTTTTCTTTTATGCCAAAAATCATTAGGATATTAAGTAAACATCATGTTCCATGAATATAGTTGGCAAATATCCTACTGTAAATATCTCACCTTAATTATTGATTAGTAATAAGCATTGCTATGAACTTCATTTGGACAACTTTAAAGGCGATTTTCTCAATATTTAGATTTTTTTTGCACCCTCAGATTCCAGATTTTCAAATAGTTGTATCTCAGCCAAATTTCATCCCATCATAACAAACATCAATGGAAAGCTTATTTATTCAGATTATTTATACCTCTCAATTTTGAAAAATTTACCCTTATGACTTGTTTTGTGGTCCATGGTCACATATGCCTTCTTCTGTATGACAATATTCTAGATCCCATAAACCAACCCAATACCCAAACATAACTACAACAACTACCACTTACTATCAATAATCAGCAAATTAGTAGTTTATTGAAGGGAAACCCTTAGTTATTAGTAAATATGTACTCCCTAATCTAAAGTGTTACCGTAAACACACGCTCCTTCCCTGACAGAAATTAAGTACTTCCTACTCACCTTTTACTAAAACAATGATTTCGCAAGTATAATGAAAAATGTTTCTGGCTTATTCAGCAGGGTCCAAACATGTCCCTAAAGGGCCACTGTCCTGCAGAGTTTTGCTCCAACCCCAATTAAACACAGCTGAACCAGCTAATCAAGGTCTTCAGGCTCTCTAGAAACTTCCAGGCAAAGGTGTTGGAGCTGGTTAGAGCGAAACTCTGCAGGATGTTGGCTCTCCAGGAGCAGGATGGATCTGTTGATCGAGCCACGAGGTGAGATTGTGGTGTGATGGAGTAATCCGGTGCTTTGACGTTGGGGGTGGGGTGTGGTACAGTGGGGGTTAGGAACATTTTTCTCGATTGGGTTTGCTTTGTGACTTTCTAAGGTGGAAGGGATGGATTTTGTGGAATATTATATTTGTGATTGTGAGGGAGTGGTCGAAATAGCATCCCAAAGCAAATTAAGACCTTCAAGTTACCATTGGTCTGTGACAGGGATAGGCAACGTCGGTCCTGGAGTGCCGATGTCCTGCAGAGTTTAGCTCCAACCCTGAAAAAAAAACCTCCCCTGCCTGTAGCACTAGTAATTCTGAAGACTTTGATTAGCTTGTTCAGGTGTGATTGATTAGGGTTGGAGCTAAACTCTACAGGACAGCGGTCTACCAGGACCGACGTTGCATACCCTGGTCTGTGGTGACTAACATGTAGGTGTGCTCTGGGACTCCATCTTTGATGTAAAAAAAAAAAAAAACTCTTTGCTGTTCACTTATTCTGTTCAGTCCATCAAGGTTAGATATCATGTGTAAAAACACTCAAAGCCTGCTTTATAGTAGAAATTGAATTTGTAATTCTAAGTGATAAAGACACTGACATTTCATGTTTAATACTTTAAAGCAGGAGTTTCCATCCCTGCTCCTGGAAGGAAAATGTCCTTAACTCCAACCAGCTCCTACACACTTGCCTAAAAGTTTATTTTTAGTCTGAATAGGGACGGCCTTATTATTGGGAGACATGAGGGTCTGTATTACTTACCATTGGAGAAAGCACCACTGTCAAATAGCATCACATACGCCTTGAGATAAGCAATCACATTACAGCCTTGATTGTTTCTCAGGGAATCACAAACTTCATTGAATTGAATTAAGTTGTGTTCAATTGGCGTTTACGGATACCATAGGAATGGATGAGAAGTGATGTAAGCTGAATCCCACCTATTGCAAAACAAAGACTGGTGGGATTTTTTTTTTTTTTTGTGGTGTAAACTCCAGAAATAGTTAGGTCTAGCTGAAGATAAATTCAGTTGACTCATTAAATGATAAGCTGTTTCCTCACAAAATCTGTTTATTCAACATAATGAAGCTTCTCCTCCATTGACATCCATTCAAGGTCTCAAGGTCAGGGAAGGTCTCATTCTCTGCGTACCGCCAAAGCAGAAGTGTTAGTATTAGCTGTTACTCATTTTTGGCTAAAGGTTACAGACTTGGCTTCCAGTGCTCTGAACACTTTTATTAGCTGGTTCAGGTGATTTAAATTGGGGTCGGAACTAAACAGTGGCCCTCCAGGAAGAGTTTTGGACACCCCTGCTGTAAAGGTACTTGCTTTGAAACAAGAGATTACTGAAGAGATACCATCATGCACAGTTCAGCTCCAAACCTAATTAAACACACCTAAACCAGCTAATCAGCTTCTTCAGGGCAACTTGATAATTACAGACAGGT